>OVAF01001104.1:0-25958 GCA_900406245.1 Odontarrhena argentea | reverse complement strand
AAGTGGAATAAGCTGATTCAAATGGTACCAGCTGAAAAAAAAATCAGCTGAAATAAGTTGGAATTATAAATAAGCTGGTACCATTTAGAGCCATGATATTTATTTGGTATCCAACAGGTCGATATAACTAAAATCGGCAAATACCAATGTTTCGCTAAAGAAGTCCAAAAATTAAGAGAGATGACTTGTTAGTCGTTAAATATATATACACTTAGAGATCAAGGACAACCAAACATCATTTGTGTTGTACATGACTTGGATCAGCCTCTTTGTTGTGCATGTTGATCCGCTCCACTCCGAACGATCAATTCTTGGCAATCTCAAAATTAAAGCAAACGGTATGATGTCGATAACCAAAAATCTTGCACGAACATATATACTATATATGATATCATTTTTGGTTTTTTTTTATCTGTCATTAACTAGTACATATATTTTTAGTTCTTAAATTAGTTGGTGTCAAATAATCATTACTAAAATCGAATGCTTTCCCAATTTCAACATTGTAAAACATAATAACAAAATGATGTAACACTTTATAATTCTGAAAAACTTTAGGTGTATGTGTATATTTTTTTTTATATATTTTTTAATTTTCGTTTCTGCATTTTAGTTTTGAATCTTTTTTACCGTCATTATTTTTGGTGACAAATCCAAAAATTATTTTTAACTGGGTCAATTTTTTTAAAATGATCATAGTGGAAATTCGAACCATGATTGGATGGATCAATTACACAAAATTGAACCTATCAAACTGATAATTTAATCTTGCTAGTGCATGAATTCATTTAGTTTGAATATTTTAAGGTGGTCATATAACCCACCATCTTCTCAAGTGGCTGATTATTTTGATCTTATAGAGGTAAGTTAATCAAATAAATTCAAAGCTGACAAAAAACAAAAAAGAAGATATTGATAACTGAAATTTTGCTATAGTATCATTTATCAATATTATATGGAACCACAATGATAGTAATTAATAAAAATATGTGATACATATCCTAGTTAAATCTCTAAGAATTAAAAGTGGATTGAATAGTAAAAATATATACAATAGAACAAATACGATTCGTATAAAAAATAAGATAAATGCGGATTGTGATTTTTTTCTTTTTTCTTTTTTGTCACGATTATGATCAAGCGTCAATTATTATAACACAAAAATTAAATGTTAAATTCGGCAACGCAAAGGGGCAAACCACAAACTGAAAGTCACCATTCAAGACCTAATTAAAACATCTAATAAACCTAAATGGAAAGAGTATTATTACTATATGTTTGGTTTTGTCCTCCAATTGGAATATATAGTTACTGCTGTATGTTGAATTATTTATACTTCTCCTTTTCCTCCACTCGCAGCCTACCAAATATTGCCCTTCCTTTGAGTTTCACCCAACTCTCTTTCTCTCTCTCTTCTGTTTTCCGCCTCACAGAGAACCATCATACTTAACAATGGCGGCGACTACGACTGCTACTTCTGCTTCACTGTACCCAGCTCGTGCCCATTTCCAAAATCAGAAAAATGTTTATGGGTTTCCGGCGAAATCTCCAAACTCTGTTCAAGTTACCCAAATTAACGATGGGAGGAAGATGAGGAATGCCACTCTTCTCTCTGCTGCTTCCACTGATAAAGCTTTCACCACTAACCAAGCTGTTTCCCCCACCTCTTCTGATAGGTGCGTCTTTTAAAGTCAAAGGGGATCGTTAATTTCGTTAACGGGTCGATGAAAAATGACTCCTTTTTTTGTGCTCATTCGAAATGGCTTCTTCTGCTGCTCTCTCTGTCTCCCTAATTTGAAAATTTCACCTTTATTGTTTTTTGTTGGCCTGCTGGTGTTTGCAGTGTCAACTACCGTTTTTTGATATTAGTGTAAATCTTTTCTTTTGCCAGTATCGGGATTCGAAAATGTCGTCAACATCAAACACGATTCTGATTCCTCTTTTTCTCCATGATTTTTTTCATTTGATACTCTTCTTCCAAAGATTCTAGTAATCATGTGTGTAGATCAGACAGTTTCTAGCGGTTCCTTTTTGTATACTTGTGCTCTCCTTTTGTGCAAGTACTCTGCCTTCATATTCCCTTTCTTATGAATCTTGATCTAGCCTTATGGCTTTTCTGGTTCTACTTTTGAACTTTTTGTGAAATAGATGGCCTAATCTTTTGAAATTCATCCTTCTGTGAGGATTTGCTTAACATCCCGAGGCTTTGTTTTGATTCGTCAACGAGTTCTTTCTTAGTGGTTTCAGTTTTACAGCATTGATTATGTGTTCTGTGACTCTCTTACTGAAAATCTTAACCTTCGGTTTGTAGAGTAAGGAGGCATACAATCTCGGTGTTTGTAGGTGATGAGAGTGGTATAATAAACAGAATAGCTGGAGTGTTTGCTAGAAGGGGATACAATATTGAGTCCCTTGCTGTGGGATTGAATGAAGACAAGGCTATGTTTACTATAGTTGTTCTTGGGACAGACAAAATTTTGCAACAAGTCGTAGAACAGCTTAATAAACTTGTCAATGTCATCAAGGTTATCTTTGTTTTCTATTAACTCTAGGCTCTGCTACACTTACGCTTCAGTTAACAATTTTAATTCATTTCATTAAGCTTAGCACACAACATGAGATATGTATAGTTTCATGAATCTTGACTCTCACCTTGCACTCATTATGGTCTGTTCAGGTGGAAGATCTCTCCAAGGAGCCGCATGTAGAACGTGAGTTAATGCTCGTTAAACTTAACGCTGATCCAAGCACCCGCTCAGAGGTAACAAATAGTTGCAAGAGGAGCTACCCTTGAACTTGCTTCTTAATATTGCTGGACGGTCAAAGTTGGTTTTTTTCGTTATGATTAATCCAGTAACTTTGAAAGATTTCAAGGATAGGGATTAAAGGAAGCTTTTAATCCTTGTGTTTAATTGAGTCACAGTAAAGAGTCTTCTTCTTTTTATGATTAGTCAAAATCGCATTAAAATCTCAAAGATAAAGATGAATATGGATAAACCGAGATTTTTCTTCCTTGTGATTAGTGGAGTCACAGTATGGGGCTGATGAAGCTGTGCTAAAAGTTTTTTGTACTTTTGATGTTTCCATGCACTACAGATTATGTGGCTGGTGGATATCTTTAGAGCAAAAATTGTCGATACCTCGGAGAACTCTTTAACACTCGAGGTCAGTCCTTTTCTTCAGTTTATATGTATTCTGATTAGATGGACAAGGTGATTCGAAGAAGTCTTATTTTTTTTCCTTCTTTAGGTAACTGGAGACCCGGGAAAGATGGTTGCACTAATGTCGAACTTAGAAAAGTTTGGAGTAAAAGAAATCGCGAGAACAGGAAAGGTATATTTCAACTTCCAAAGCAACATAATTTTCTCCATCCTTCTAACTGTCAACTAGCCAGTTGTAGCCTTTATTTATTGTATTTTCTGTCTTGGAAAGCTTTATTGAACAGTTTACTAACAACTATCAACACATGTAGCCACTTTACTTTATTTTCGTCATAATGGAACATCAGAATGATTTGAACCCAAGTTCATTTGGTAAATCTCAGGACACTCTTAACTAGAGCCAATATCGCGTCAAAAGTCCTTGTGTAGCTATTAAAGTGACATCTTATTATCTTACAAGAACTCAATACCAGAACTGATTCAAATATGAAATCAATAATTTTTCCATGTTAGTCAATTTATGTGTTTTAGTGATCATACTGGTCATTCCTAATGGTGATAGTGTACTACTCTTTAACTCTAGATTGCTCTGAGACGGGAAAAGATGGGAGAAACAGCTCCGTTTTGGAGATTTTCAGCGGCATCATACCCAGAACTCATGAAGGAATTATCTCATGACGCTGTTGCAGAGCAAACAAAGCTAGCACTGACTGGAAATGGCAATGCATCACCAGGGGTATTAGAAACATTACCTCAACTTTTCTTTTTTCGTCCTATGCATTAACGCATCCGCGGTTTGATCTAGATCAATATATGTCGTTTCAGGGTGACGTGTATCCAGTGGAACCCTATATTGATTTCAAACCGGTTCTTGACGCTCATTGGGGAATGGTCTACGATGAAGATGTAAGATACACTTATTGGTTACCGTGTTTGTTACAGAGAATATTCTTTCCAATCCGGGAGATCTGGGAAATTGGATGTCAAAATGAACATTAAAACTGTTTTATCTTATTGCAGTCAAGCGGACTCCGGTCCCACACATTATCTATACTTGTGACCAACGTTCCTGGAGTTCTCAATCTAATAACTGGAGCTATCTCCAGGAGAGGTTATAATATCCAGGTCATTATGCATGCAGACTTGCTTTTAGTTTCATTGATATGAGTGCATAATTGCTCTCCTCTTCTCTCATGAGCATCTGAAAGTTGATGCTTATATTGCTCCAGAGTCTAGCTGTTGGTGCTGCTGAGAAAGAGGGATTATCTCGGATCACGACAGTTATCCCCGGAACTGATGAACATATCGACAAATTGGTTAGGCAGCTTCAGAAGTTGATTGATCTTCACGAGGTGAGCAAATGCTTCGACACTGTGGTACTTGGGTTTTTGGGTTTACAGTTCTAATACTGTGTCCCTTGCTTTCTAGGTCCAAAACATAACACACATGCCATTTGCGGAGAGAGAGCTAATGCTCATTAAAGTAGCTGCTCATACTGCTGCAAGAAGAGATGTTCTCGATATCGCTCAAGTATTCCGAGCTAAGGCCATTGATGTCTCTGATCATACTATCACTCTTGAGGTGCTGATATCTTATCTCCCTAAAGTTTACAACTAAAACCTTGAAATTTTCTTGTCTGTCAAGTTTGAAATGGGATCTTGGGTTTATAGCTGATAAAATGATTGGTTTGCAGGTCACGGGCGATCTTAGAAAAATGGCTGCACTGCAAACGCAATTAGAGGCCTATGGAATCTGTGAGGTAAGAAAACAAATTTTCTTCCTTTATCTCTCATAAATGTTCATCGACACAATCGCTATTGCATATGGCGATGCTTATTGGGATTGTGTGTTTTGAACATTAAGGTGGCTCGAACAGGAAGAGTGGCATTGGTAAGAGAATCTGGAGTGGATTCGACTTACCTTCGTGGATACTCTCTCCCTTTGTAGTTCCAAAGGTTAATAATCTCTTTAACAATCAATGATGCATCATCATGCGTGTTGTCGTTGCATCATTAGCAGAGTTGTATAAAAAGAATCTTCTTGTGCAGAGGACTTGCTGCAGCAAGCATCACTGTTCCTGGAAACTAGTCAAGAACCGCCCCTTGTTTTATCTGTGTGGTTAACGATGTTGTTGTTGTTATGGGAGGACTTAGTAAGAGAACTACATAAATAAAATTAAGATTATGTTTGTTTAGTTATCATTAGTTTTCAGAGACTAATGTGTTTGTCAGAGACTCATATGTAGAACACTGTTTCTAGCTTACCGGTAAAAGTTTTCGCGTACAGAGACTGAATACAAATTTTGGCGGTAAAAATTGCCGTAAAGATGCAATTGATCAATTAACCGACAAAAAGGAGAACTAAACCAATTATTCAACCGTTTTGAAATCATAGATAACGTACCGGTTTGATTTTTGGTTAGAATACTTGTATTGCAAACCCAAAAGAGGGGCACATTTGTAATTTCAAAGAAACGTTTAATTCTCGTCGTCTTTCTTCACAGCAATGGCAGAAACTCAGACAAAAACTCTAAAAAAAAAAAAAATAGATCTTAATTTGTGAAATTATAATTCTAAATCTGAGGCAAAGCATTTACAGATCCGATCAGATCCGTGTTGATTCTTCTTCTTCACTCAATGGAAGCTTTGGGGAACTGCTAGAGAGAATAATACGGACGAAAGCACAACCATGAGAATGTCATCGGCTTCCACCGGAGATTACCGTCCCACCGCCGTGAATCTCGGCAGTAGCGGTGGTGGTCAGAGAGATGCGGAGTCTCTGTTTCGCACCAAACCAATGTTGGAGATTCGAAATGTGGAGTCGGCGACTAGGAAGAACATCGAAGATAAGAAAGAGGAGCTTCGGCAACTCGTGGGAACTAGGTACCGTGATCTAATCGATTCAGCTGACTCGATTGTGCATATGAAGTCGTTGTGTGAGTCGATCTCTGCTAATATCTCTTCGATTCATGGTAACATTCGATCGCTTTCGTCGTCTTCTGTTGCGGAAACTCCTAAGCTTGCTAGCCCTAATCCAGTGAGAGTCAATGTCTATGGGATCGCTTGTCGTGTTAAGTATTTGGTGGATACTCCGGAGAATATATGGGGATGCCTTGATGAGTCTATGTTTTTAGAAGCTGCAGGGAGGTACATGCGTGCTCAGCATGTGCAACAAAGACTGGTGAAGTTGGAGGGATGTGGTGATGGTGCAGCTGAGGTGGATCAGAGTAAGCTGTTGGCGAATTTTCCACTGTTGGAGCATCAATGGCAGATAGTTGAGAGTTTTAAGGCTCAGATTTCGCAGAGGAGCCATGAGCGGCTACTAGATTCGAGTTTAGGATTAGGGGCTTATGTGGACGCGTTAACTGCTGTTGCAGTGGTTGATGAGCTTGATCCACAGCAAGTGCTTGAGTTGTTTCTTGACTCAAGGAAGACTTGGATTTTGCAAAAGTTGAATGCTTGTACTGGTGATGATGCAGGTAATGTCGTTTCAGTGTTTTGTGATGTGTTGAGTGTGATTCAGGTTACAGTAGGACAAGTTGGGGAACTATTCCTGCAAGCCTTGACTGATATGCCATTATTTTATAAGACAATTTTGAGTACCCCTCCAGCTTCTCAACTGTTTGGTGGAATTCCGAATCCAGAAGAGGAAGTTGGGTTGTGGAAATCATTCAGGGATCAGTTGGAGTCCGTCATGGTCATCTTTGATAAAGGTGAGATTGCGAAGGCTTGTATGACGTGGTTGAGGGAATGCGGTGGACTCGTTGTTGGTAAGATTAATGGGAAGCAATTGATTGAAGCTATTGTTACGGGGGAAGAGCTTGGGTCTGCCGAAAAGTTGATAAGGGAGACCATAGATAGCAAAGATGTCTTGAGGGGTAGTTTGGATTGGCTTAGAAGTGTTTTTGGGTCTGAGATAGAGCTGCCTTGGAATAGAATCCGGGAGCTTGTTTTGGAGGAAGATTTGAATTTATGGGATGAAATATTTGAGAAGGCTTTTGTGGAAAGAATGAAATCCATTATCGACTCCAGATTTGTGGATTTGGCTAAAGCTGTCAATGTGGCAGAGTCTGTTCATGCTTTTAGCGAGATCACTGGTGAAAAGATCAACTTCCAAGCATACTTGAACAGACCTTCTACAGGTGGTGGTGTCTGGTTCATTGAGCCTAATGCAAAGAAAGTTGGTCTAATTTCTGGGGTTAAATTATCACCTGAAGAAAGCGACTTCCAAAGTTGCCTAACTGCATACTTTGGTCCTGAAGTTAGCCAAATGAGGGATGCAGTTGATAAGCGCTGCCAGAGTGTTTTGGAAGACCTCCTAAGCTTCTTTGAGTCGGAAAAGGCAGGTCCGAGGCTAAGGGATCTTGCTCCATACGTGCAGAATAAATGTTATGACAGTGTCTCGACAATTCTTGCAGATGTGGATAAAGAACTTGAATGTCTCTGTGCTGCCATGAAGAAAGAGAACAAGGACAGTGACGCAATTCCGCCTGCTATATTAATTGAGAAATCACTTTTTATGGGACGGCTTGTGTTTGCATTGCTGAACCACTCAAAACACGTTCCCTTGATTCTTGGTTCTCCAAGATTGTGGTGTAGAGAAACTATGTCTGCGGCTTCTGATAAATTGTCATCCTTGTTAAGAACACCAAAATTTGGGTCAAATACTGCAATCACTGCTGACAGCCCTGGTAAGCAGTTGCATACCGATCTTAGAAAGCAGAGTTCTTTAGCTGTTGCTGCACTACTTGGAGCGGAAGAGAAGACAAGTCCAAAATTTGATGAGCTTAATAAAATCATGCGAGACTTATGCATCAAGGCTCATACATTATGGATACAGTGGCTGTCTGATGAGCTTTCAGCCATTCTCTTGCGTGATTTGAGGAGCGATGATGGATTGTCTGCGACAACTCCTTTAAGGGTAACTAAAAACAAGTCTTATTCTTTCGTCTTATTACCAGTTTAAGTTAACCTCCTACACTTCTGCATTTCCTTGTCTTTTAGTTCGTCCTGCTTAGCTGTCTTGCCTGCATCGCTTTGGAGATAATTTAATAAATGTACAAAAGAAAAAAGAAAGAATTTGCTTATGGTCTCATGTTCAATTTCTTTGTTTTGGGTGAAAAAAATTTCTCGAAACTTTTCTATACCTTGACTCTTTAATGAGATGGTTTATATATTCGATAATCATATGCAAGCTTCATTTAGTAGAGTCCGTAATCATTTTTGAATAATCATGTAGGGCTGGGAAGAGACAATAGTCAAGGAAGAGCAGGACGAGAGTCAAACTGAGTTGAAGATATCACTTCCGTCTTTGCCTTCGCTCTATATGATTTCATTTCTCTGTCGGGCATCAGAAGAAATTCATCGAATTGGAGGTCATGTACTGGATAAGTCAATTTTGCAAAAGTTTGCTTCAAGCCTGTTGGAGAAGGTGGGTTGTCTCTGTTTACTTTGTTTCCTATCGGAATCTTCCATCTCTTTCAGAAATGTTTCTGGCTAGGAGTGTTTCTCTTAAAATTGTTTGATGATATGTCTCCAAGCTGGTGATTGCCCATAAAATTTGATCTTTTAAAAAAATCTTCCATTGTACAATGCAGATCACCATTATTTATGAGGATTTCTTATCTGCCAGGGAGGCCAACGAACCCCAAATTTCGGAGAAAGGAGTTTTACAGATTTTGCTTGATCTGAGATTTGCATCTGATATTCTTTCTGGGGGTGATACAAGCACCAATGTGGAGGTACCAAAGAGCACAACGAATAAATCACTTTTCAGGCGACAGCAGGACAAACGGCAAACAAAGTCGTTTAGTAGAGGTCGCATTGATGGAGTGATCTCTCAACTAACCCAAAAGTTGGATCCTATAGATTGGCTCACGTAAGGAACCTTTTCCCTAAACTTTTCCTAAGACATATATCTTTACTACTTGGGCTGTTCTATAAATTTCATGGGAATCTCGATATGTAAAAAAATAGGTACGAGCCTTACCTTTGGGAGAACGAAAAGCAGTCGTACCTGCGTCACGCTGTACTCTTTGGATTTTTTGTGCAACTAAACCGAATGTACACAGATACCGCTCAGAAACTGCCAACTAACTCAGAATCAAATATCATGCCATGCTCCACAGTTCCTCGCTTCAAATACCTCCCCATAAGGTAAGATTTTCTTTTTTTGACCAAAAAAAAAAGGGCAAGAATTTCTTCTTCACCAGAAACTGTGTTGCCTTTGTAGCAAAATTATTTCTCAGAGTAAAAGTCTTCGTTTCTGATCAATGTAGCGCTCCAGCTCTGTCTTCTAGAAGTACAAATAAGGTCTCTACTCCAGTTAGATCAAATGAAGCTTTCTCAAGAAACTCATGGAACGCATTTACAAATGGCGACCTTTCTCAAACAAGTGATTTGGATGAGAATTCCAGTTTTGGCGTGGCTTCCCCGTTCTTAAAGTCTTTCATGCAGGTAACGTCTACATTTGGATATTTAATGGCGCAAAATTTTTGTAATCTGTTTACAACCTCAATATCATGTAAATAAATGTTTCAGGCTGGTAGTAGATTTGGGGAAAGCACATTGAAACTGGGATCAATACTAACTGATGGACAAGTCGGAATATTCAAGGATAGATCAGCAGCCGCTATGTCGACATTTGGTGATATATTACCGGCTCAAGCAGCTGGTTTACTCTCTTCTTTCACAACTACCAGGTCCGAGTGATGATCTCTGGTTTGTTTGTGACTTAATTGTCATTTTCGACCCAAGTTTCTGGAATTAGTTAATGATTCATGCAGAAGATGAGCGCAGAAGCTGATTTGAGTTCATGAAACGAAATCTAGAGATATCTTTGTTACACAAGTTTCACATAAACGAAGAGAACAGGTTTTGTAATAGCTTTTGATTGATTGTTTCTTATATGCTATTTTTATAAGGAACATGTAATTAATTAAGAGATTTGGTTCCACAAAATCCTCAGACTGATCACATTTAACAACATCATATATTGAGTGACCAAGAAAATAGTTTTGCTTCATATGACTGGTGTTCAGTGAGTTAATATCCCAGCCAGGTAGATTTACGTACTGCGTTTAGCCTTCTCAATGAGAGGCTTCAGCTTCTTTTTGTCCGCAAGAATCTTGAGGAAATTGAAGAGGAACGGGACATAGTTGTGTTTTCTTCTGATGTTCTCTTTCTTCCAGTTCTTAGCTTTCTCTTCCTCCAATACAATCTTCTGTGAAATAGTCTCAATACCGATATTGACTTCCGAAAGAGATTTATCCAGAGCTTCATAACTGCTTTTCTCGGCATATTTATCATCTTGCAAACCACCTACCTGCTGCAAAATCCTCTCTCGCTTAATTTGATACTCTTTTAATTCAGCTCTATACATCTCTTTCCTGTTCTTAACCACAGCTAAGAGACTAAACCGAATCTCGTTCTGCATACATCGATCAACCCGCTCTTGTACCACAGGTTGGACCATTTTGAGCCACTCGATTCCCTCTGGCTCACCGGGACACTGTCCAAGACTAATGGGTCCTTCTTTAAGACCATCGAGTTCGTATAAGATACCATCAACAGGTAAGTAGCTGATGTAATGATACACATCATCTTCGTGTTCGTGTTTTGCAGCAACTAATTCTTCCTCATCTGTGGTGATGGAAGTTGGGTCAGGCCTGGCAAATGTGTTGTGAGCTGCACGTATCGCTTCGTTGTTATTGATGGCTAAACCTTTCAGCTCAGGTGGAAAGTCTTTAGCGAATACTTTCAGGTCTGATAGTTCGGAACCAATTTCGATACTTGAAGAGTTCAAGAGAACGGATAATATCGCTTGGGTAGCACAAGCATTGTTGATTATCTGCAAGAAAAAACATGGTTTTAAAATGGTTATGATATGATCTTCCCCATGACCATAAGTCAGAAATCTAATGTGGAGTGTTACTAACCTGGTTGGCAAAGAAGAAATTCGGGTTTGGTTCAGTGATTACAACACGATTCTCCTTTTCCTCTGGACGCCACTTGTAAAGCAAAATCAGTCCATATACAGGTCTGCAAGTGTTGAGGTCAGAAAATGTCAGACAACTTATGTCGAAAATAAGCATATAGTATGCGAAAAGATGAAAGAGTAAGTAAGTAAAGTACCTTATTTCATCAAGAAGATTAGTGTCCAAGGAATACAATTCCTCAATCTGAACACCTTTCACTTGCATTTGCTGCACAATCTCAGTGAAAACACCTAAACACGGACCGAAAAGGAAGAAACAAGTTAGCAAACACTGTGCTTGCAAATACGGCTACTACTGCTATACAATGACAGAATGATAGAAACGCTGTGGAATTCGTATGAGCTATTGTTAATCCAATCGACACACTACGAATCATTTTCCTTTTTAAGCCATGTTTAGATACAAAGATGAAAGATGACTCTTTTCAACATTTTTTTGTTGTTGCGAATTCTACATTGTCACAAAGAATCAAGCCTCATTTTCATAGTGCTCACTACGAAGAAGTTTGATTACAGAAGCTGAAACAAAATATAGAAGAAAAACCCCAAAACTGGAAGGAAGAAATTGATACCAGGATCAGATTCTACAGGAAGCCAAGACATGATTACTGGCTGCGCACAACGAGTGAAGATGGGATTCAATTAGGAGATTTAGGGTTTGTCTCTTAATCTTAATCTCACTCTCGCAGAGCAGTTGACTCGATACACTCTCTCGTCTGGTCTCCTCTTTGTCCATGTCGGTTTTAGACGGATATTTGATTTTATTCTTTCGATATCCGTTCTGATATGTTAAACCGAGTTAAAAAAACAGCTTGGGTTGTAATTTTATTGAAATAATTGAACCGAACCGAACCGAATCTCCCTTCTCTCTCGCCGTCGACTATTTGGGGGAGAAATCGATCAAGCGACCTAATCTAAATCATATATACTGACTGTGACAATCGTCGTCCAGCGGAGAAATTTCGTTATCGAGAAGTCGGATGATAGCTTGATAGTTTGAATAACATCTGCTGTGTAGCTCTGAGGTTGCACTGAGGAACATTAGGAGAAGAAGCTATCAGAAGACAAACACAAGGAGGTGAGATTTTGATGAGAAGTTGATTAATCTGTGAATTAGGAATTCGAAGACTATGGATTTAGATTTTGATGATCAGTGTTTGGATCAAGCTGCAGCTGCAGCAGCTAGAGCTGGTGCAAGGTTTAAACCAAAAGGTAGACTAGTTCCGAAGAAGCAAGTCTCTCTTTCAACCTCACAACCAACACAAGAGGCTTTAACTTCAGAGACTATAAAGCAGTCTATTCGTGGAGTATTATCCCAAGAGAATGTAGATGGTATCTCAAGAGGGTATATGAAACCATCTATTCTTCGCTCTTGTACTCAAGTGGTTTCCGAGGTTGCGCCTGCTATCCATGATGATCCCCCAACACAAGATTCTGATGCTCCTGCAACGGATGCTCAGAGTGAGAGAATGCATACTGAGGACATGGAAACTCTTGATATTGTACAGGAGGAAGGCACCACTAGTTCATTTGTGCAACATACTGGAAAGTTCCAGCCAAAGCCTAGAGTGCTTGAAACTGTGGTTGATGATAATAGTTACTATGCAATGGGCACAAACGAGTCAGAGCTTATGGTCAATGTCGAATCAAGAACAACATTTTATCAAGTTGAAGAAGAAGTTAATATTCCTGAATCCCCCAGAGAAAAGGCTCCTGAGATGGATGCGCAAAACGGTGAGGTTGTCTTGCCTAGTACTAACAATACGGTAGAAGAAGAGCAGGCTGGAAGAGGATACAAAAAGGGAAAATCAAAGAGAGCTGCTACTCGAAAACGGATAACTACCAGTGAAGAAGAACCAAATAAGTCTAGCGAAAACGAGGAGAAGAACAAGTTCAAGCATGCAAGTCGTCGACAGAAAAAAACAAGATTGGACAAGGAATTGCTTGAAACCCGGGATGAAGAAATCAGATTTCTACCTTTTAGAGATATGCTTCGTCTTGTTCAATATAAAGAAGCAAAGGGAGCTCCTGTTGTGCCACCGACACAAGAAAGTAACACAAATGCATCGGATAACCAGTATCACTCGCAAGACTTTGACGGAGAAGATGAAATTGCAATGGAGGAGGGGGAAAATCAAGAGACAAACGTAGTTAAACCAGAGTCACCGGTTAACTATCAAACATATATGAACAAGTCTTCAAGAGGTCGATGGTCAAAGCAAGATACACAACTCTTCTATGAGGGACTTGGAGATTTTGGTAGCAATCTATCAATGGTACAACAATTGTTTCCGAATAAAACACGTGAACAGATCAAGCTCAAATTCAAATTGGAAGAACGCAGGCATCCGTTGAAGCTTAACGATGCATTATCAAGTTGCTCTAAAAACCTTTTTCATTTCCAGAATGTGATTAAGAAGCTTCAACAAGAAGCCGCGGCTGCAAAGCAAGCCCAAGAAGATGAAGACGACCAAGAACAAGCTGGAGCCGATGTTCCTGACAATGAGGAGCCATCCAAATCCAAGGAGACTGAAGGAGCTGGTGTTAAGGAATCGGATGGCGGAGATGATGGAGATGATGATGATTTCTGGAATTCTTATAAGAGTGATATGTAGTAAACTGTAAACAAACTCGTCTTTTTTTTTTTTTTTGGTATGCACAAACTCGTCTTTTTTGTACTAATTAAATAATTATTTGAATCAAAAAAAAAAAAAAAAATGAACCGAACCGATAGCTAATAAATAAATGTCAATTTTGTGTTGTTGCTGATTCCTTACTTTCTATCCGTTTTTCCTGTATGATCGGCGGAATCGCGATCGCCGGTGAAAGAAATTAGGAATCTAGGGTTTCAAGTTTCAGCAATGACGGAGATTGAATCAATCGCCGCCGCTATTAATCTTATTGATGAGAAGAAGGAAAATCTCAAGAAAGCTTTCGACGATCTTCAGGCACATCGATCTCTCCTTTCACCGTCTTTCTCGCTTTCCTGGTCTGAGATCGACTCTCACTTTTCCTCTCTCCAATCCTCCCTCTCTAATCGTTTCCGCCTCCTCCAGTCTCCAGCTTCTGTGCCGGATGATGCAGGGACGTCGTCAGAGGAGTCACCGGTTGTTTCGCCGGAATTGAAATCGCTGTGTGAGAAGATGGACACAAATGGTTTGGTCAAGTATTTAATTAATCGTTGGGATGATCAAGCTCCTCCCAATATGGAGCTTGCTGCAGCGATTCGGTACGCTAAGGATCCAGCGTTGATGGTGCTTGACGCAATCAAAAGCTCCAACTACACTCCTTCTTCTAAAGGAAAATCATTTGATGTAAGGCGAGTTTTCGTTTTGTTAATGGAAGCTTTGATTGAGATCGATGCGATTATCAGTGTTGATATGCGAGAAAGAGCTAAGGAGTTGGCGTTTGATTGGAAAAAGAAGATAGATGTTAAGCCTTTTGAGGCGTTGGTGTTTCTGCATTTGGTTGCAGCTTTCAGATTAGGATCTGAATTTAGCTCAGAGGAGCTTTCGGATTACGTTTTCATGATTGCTAAGTATAAGCAAGCCACTTCGGTGTGTAACAAGATTGGTTTAGATAGGGAAAGAGTTGGGGAGCTTATTAAGAGACTCTTAGATTCGGGCAAACCAGTCTTATCAGTCAGATTTATGTATGAGTGTGGGATGACTGATTTGTTCGAACCAGTCTCAATTTTGAAGGCTTACATTAAGGAGACGAGAGAGGCTGCACATAGAGTTTGCGTGGAAAATAACTACTCTCTCAAGTCACAGAACGAAGCTACTGATAAAGAAGTCAGTGCGTTGAAATCAGTGATCAAAATAATCAAAGATCAAAACCTTGAATCCGAGTTTACTCGGGAGAAACTCGAGGAACGGGTACAAGAGCTGGAGAAACAAAAGGCGCAGAGGAAACGCAACACCGCTAATCCGCAGCAGCAAGAGCCACATAATAAGGGGAGAAAGCGGACTCGAGATGGCAGTGGTACACAAGTTCCCACTCAGAATCAGCAGCTAGTTTCTAGACCAGAAGGTGGGCTTATGCCTGACCCAAATTATCAGGGCCTACTGTTAAACCCTTTTAGTCTTTTGAACTCAGCACTTGTTGCCCCTTACGTGAACCCATTGGCTGGGATCTATGGTCCAGCACCAACGCCTCAGCCTGTTTACTATGGTCAGCAAACTGGATATGTGTTGCCGGGTCAATATCATCCACCTTATTATTCTCAATAGCGTTATCTCAGTTGTAAGATCTTAGTCTCGTGAAAGCAATATTATGATGGTAAAGATCTTCTAACTCTGCTGTAAATGCAGGATGTTTTATGTATTGAAAGCATGGAAATCAACAGCTCTTGGAAATAATACTTATATGATTGTTCTATTTCATAAATAGCTAAAGTTACAGTTTCCACATTACAAACAAAAGCAGAAGCAAAAACTCCTTTCTGTTGTGTTTAGCATAGCAAATGCGGACAAAGAATCAAGACCTTAATTAAGTTGTATTCACATACAATAAATTTTGAATTCCACATTGTTGGCAGAATAAACTAGCCCACAAGCAAGACCACATTGCGCAATCAATGTTAACTAAGTGAGCCTTCTTTAGCCGCGGTATTAACTGCATTTGCCCGAGCCACAAGGCTCTCGACAGGAACCTTAACAACATCCTTTCTCATACCAATGTCCGCAAAGAGACGAATAGCATTACCGGCCAAAGGACAAACCATTCGTGAAGCAAATGAGGTTGCACTCACCGCACTGGCTTGACCGCTTCTTCCCAAAACATAGTCTTTGCCAACCATCAAACTAGTCTTGCAATATATAGCAAAATCTTCACAATTGTTCTCGAAAACATGGTAATCGCCAAACGCATTACTCGATAAGAGGAATTTGGCACGGGAAATGACTTCATCAGAAGGATCAGAAGACGCAGTTGTGCAAGTACCGCCACGAAGTTTAGCCATAAAAATAGCCGGAGAGACACTGTACTCGAAGCGATAGAGATTTCCTTCGGCGAGAAAACAGTCAAGACAAGAAGACATTACACCCTCAAGATTAGGTTGATAACCACAGTTAGGACAAGGGTTGTCTCCATGATTCGGAACAGAACTAACGATGATCTTGTCTAGGAAAGTCCCGGTTCCGATCTCTAAACCTTCGCCGCGAGTGAAATGAATAACTTTCCCATCGCCTACATAGATTCCTGATAATTCAAACAGAGAAATCGAGTTACTTATCCATCCTAAGAGAAAACCCCAAATTTGGGGATTTTCGATAAACCCAGAATTATATATATAGAGAGACAAGGTAAAGGAAAAGGAACCATGGTGGGAGTAAATAAAAGAACGCCATGAATAGATGTGATCGGCAGGTTTCAGATCATCGGTTGTGATTTGGTTGGAGAGTAATCCGATCTTGTCCAGAAACACGGCTTCCATTTTGCTTGGAGGGTTCTCCGACTTGTTGTTTCGTTGAAGTCAACTCTTTTGTTTTTTAGTTCGTCTGGATGTTAATTGGCTATATAAAGCCAAGTAAGTTATTACAGTTTGACTCTGTCTATGTTATTGTTCTTCTTGTAAGAAAAAACAGTTATTATTTGTTAATTTCATTGAGAGTTATTGGTGTTTTTTTTTATTAAAAATCTATTGAAAATTATGTATTATTGGATTACGGATTTTATAATTCTTATCAGAATCCAGTGTTATGCATGATGCATCATATGATTTTTAAATAATAATTAAAATCTATCTAAATGCAATGTTATTCAATACTAATTTCTACGGAATTGATTTTATAGTGGATGCTAATGAATTTGAACAGATTCTCAAGTCAAAATACAAAGGCTCAAAATTGGAGACAATCCTTGTGATTTAGAATGAAATTTAAAATCATAAAGTTTTGAGAGAATTCTAGTTCTTTATATATATTTCTAAAACCATTACATAATAACAATAGAAAAGCAACCTTTTATTAACAAACAAATGCCATACTTTGGGCTCAATGCCACAACTCCGAATGATTTTATATGAATCCAACTTCATAAAACTAGATAATTTGGGTACGTTGCTAATTAATTTGTAACTGTAATCTAAAAAAAACGAAACAGAGGCTCCAAATAAAACTTCTTGCCAGGTAACTCCTCCGACTGTCTTATCAAACTATCTCGTATTTATTACTACGTCTTCAGGGTAATTACAATTGTAATAATTGTAACACATAATAAGATGTACAACTGGATTGATGATAACATAGGTCAGTCCTGTTTGGTGTGGAAAGTAGTGAGCAGAGTGTATCGAGTTGCTTTCTAATGCAACAACCAAATGTGGCACTATGGAACACGCAGCTCTGGTAAGCAAAGGTGGAGAACTCATAAGCTTTGTTTGGCTATTGATGCCTCATTTTGGACTAGGAGACCCATTCCAGATCAATGAGATGCCAGAGCCAAACTCATCCAAGGCAAGTTATCAAATACCAAATCTTTTCCCACATTGTTCAGCTGCAAATTTTCTTACAGAGGAGTTCAGTTCTTGGAAATAAACAATAATAATGTTATCAAACCTTACTTTTTCTATTTCACAAATAGTTAAAATACAAGTTCCACAATACAACAAAGCAGAAGCAAAAACTCTCTTACACAACAACTGGTACCAAGTCAGAACCCAAAACAAATGCTAAGTAATTTTAGGCGTGTTGTTGCTGTCCAAATTGCCTTTCAAGGCTGCCATCATTACAACGAGCTCTTCCACAGGGACCTTACGAACATCTTTTCTCATACCAACATCATAAACCAAACGACCAATACAGTACTTACCATATCCCGCCAAAGCAATACCACCAATACCGGTAACCACAGATCCAAGTGAAGTAGATACAGCCAAATTAGCAGCAGAAGCCATCGAAGCAGGAGACACCATCGAAGCTGCTTGACCACTCGATCCCACACCTAAAAACTTAAGCGCAAAAGGCACAATGATACCTGCTGCACACACCGTATTCGCTTGACTACTACTTCCCGACTTGGTAATCGATAAAACAGACAAACCAGTTTTACAATATATGGCGAAATCTTCACAATTATTCTCCAAAAGATTGTAATCACCAAAGCCATTACTCGATAAGAGGAACTTGGCACGGGAAACGACTTCTTCAGGAGGATCTGAAGATGCAATAGTGCAGGTACCACCTCGTTGCTTAGCTAGTAAGATAGCTGGAGAGACATTGTACTGGTAGAGATAAAGGTTTCCACCAGAGAGAAAGCAATCAAGACAAGAAGTGATTACACCATCGAGATTTGCCTGATCTCCACAATGACGACAAGGATTGTCTCCTCCATGATTCGGAGTAGAACTGACAATGAAGTTGTCCAAGAAAGTTCCGGTTCCGATCTCTAAACCATCACCACGAGTGAAATGAATGACTTTCCCATCTCCCACATAGATTCCTGTGAATTGCAAAAGCGGAGAATTCGTCGCGTGATTTTACGAGAAAACCCCCAAATTTGGGATCTTTGATAAACCCTAGAAAAAAAATAATTCAAAAATGGAGGATTGAGTGAAAGGGAATTGATACCGTGATGGGAGTAGATGTAAGCACGCCATGAATAGATGTGATCTCCAGGTTTGAGATCATCTCTTGAAATCTTGTTGGAGAATAATCCCATCTTCTTCGTTCTAGCCAGATACAATAGAAGGAGATCCGAATTTTGCTTATGATGGGGAAGTTTTCTGGGTTTCTTTCTCTCCTTTTGAGGTTTGATGACACGGAGATCACACGGAGTTGGGTTTCCTGGTTTTCTCTCCTTTCCAGATTTGATTACACGCTCCCTTTCCACATCTTATTTAATTATTTAATTGTAAAGTTAATAAAATCTTCCCAAATCTTTATACATTTGAATTGGTATTTTTTTTTGTTCTCAACAACAATTAATTTGCTGCCTTTATAATTAAATAATGAGATCTTTACTTCAGAAACGGACATGTTGCATTCCTTTGCTTCTAAAAAAAATTTGTTTCCTTCTCGAGTAAGCAAAGGAACCCACACCCTTTTGACCACCCATGTTTGACTCTGTATTTAGCCCATCTATATTCTCTTCTATTATGTGTTCGTATAGGAAACAATAAATTTGACAAGGAAAGGAAAATCATGTAATGTAGCCTCAAATTTGACATCAAAATTTATCTTGTTATATCGACATCTTCTTCTGCATAATTGCATTTTTCTACCGTTATGCCTTTCTTTTCTCAGTCAAAATATATATCATCTACTAAATAATAAATACAAACGCAAATGGATATGTCACTAGTTTGGCTCATAGGGCACTTCACCTTGCAATCGACAATTGCTTGATCTATTTGGCTTCTTCCTCTCATCAATGGAATTGGCAATATATTATTAACCGGTNGTTTAAAAAAAAAAAAAAAAAAAAAAAAAAAAAAGAGAAACTGTAAAACGCAGGCACAAACATATACTAAAAACTTATGATATTTACCACACACCATAAGGTTAGAGTTCCACATTTCAATAATTAAACCGTCGACTCTACTCATCCACAAGAACAAGAATGTATCAAGAATAGTGACAACGAAGAACCACATTTCGCAATCAGATCAGCCTTTCCGTAGCCGAGGTATCAACCGCATTTCCCCGAGCAATGAGGCTCTCTACGGGAACCTTAGCAGCATCCTTTCTCATACCAATATCCGCAAAGAGACGCATTGCATTGCTAGCCCAAGGTAAACCATTAAAACTAAAACTAAGCATGTTTGCAACGCAAGCAGCTGCATTCACTGTACTGGCTTGACCACTCCTTCCCAACACATAGTTTTTGCCAACTGATAAATTGATGAGAGAAAGAACACAAATGTGTTTAGGAAGAATATAGATTAGACTCTCATAAGCATAATGATACAAGATACAATGGTTTATATAGGGAATTGACTAAACCTAATTTCCTAATCTCTGATAAATATAAATGTAAATAATATATTTCTATATAATGGTAAATCTCCTAAAATAGTAAATGACAATCTTCTGGATATTTCCTGAATCTTGGCTAACATCTTGACCGTTCGATCTCCGGTTCTCCATCTCCTAACAACCTTCACACACGTACCACCTTCGAACGATGAAAAGAGGAGACACAATCCCGATTGATCTTGTGATCGAGATACTGTCGAGATTGCCAGCCAAGTCAATCACAAGGTGTCGTTGCGTGTCGAAGCTATGGTGTTCCACGCTTGTCAGTCCATATTTCGCTGATTTATTCCAGTCCAGGTCTTCGGCTAGGCTTCCGAATCTCTTATTCGCCGTCGAACGATTCGATGATTGGTGTTTCTTGACTTCTCCCCATCCTCAGAATACAGACGATAAGCCGTGGTCTCTTGCAGCCGATTTTCACATGAAGTTCCCTAGAGAGTTTTGCGGCCATCCTCGGCTAGAGTTTTGTGGTCAGGCCTCTGGTTTTATCCTTTTTTCTCGATGTATTAGTTTCTCGGAAGAAGGTGTCGATACACTTGGCATATGTAAACCTAGCACAGGACAGTACGCGAGCTTACCTTTACCATTATCTAAAAGTTGGAATGGTTGGAAAAGCTTTTTAGGGTTTGATCCAATTGACAAACAGTTCAAGATACTGTACTTTAGGTTTAGATGGTATTATGATGAGCCGAATGAAATCTTGATACTAGGAACCGGAAGCGATGATTCTTTGTGGAGGAAGATTGATTGCCCCTTCAAACATACGCCTAACCGCGGTGAAGGGATTTGCATCGATGGGGTTTTGTATTACGGAGCAGTAACAGACGATGAATGGCACAGTTATGTGATAGTTTGCTTCGATGTTAGGTATGAGAAATTCGAGTTTATACACGCAGGTTTTCTTCGATGCTCTTTATCTAAACTGATCAACCACAATGGCAAATTAGGAGTGATTACCCTAGATTATAATTATAATAATTATGATAGCCGTCGTGGTACCTGGCGTTCCCACTATTTGGGGATGTGGGTAAAAGATGTCGAGGAACCGAGACGTAAATGGTCAGAATATTTCAATTTTCGTTGGGAGGACGAAGTCGTTGAGATTCGTCAATTTTCCATTGTTGGAGTGACTGCTACAAGTGAAATTGTTTTGGCAACGACAGATGCATTCAAGCCATTTTATGTTTTCTACATCAATATGGAAAGGAACACTGTCCAAAGTGTTGAAATCCAAGGTTTACAACAAGCTAAGCGTTTTGACAAGCGTGGTAGAGTTGAGTTTAGTAGAGTTGAAGTCTTTGTAGACCATGTAGAGGATCTAAAGTTTATTACTATGAATGGTGCAACATATCTAAGCCCACCAGAAGTGAAGCGTAAACCAAGGACCAAATCAACAACATCAGAAGCTCACTTGCAACAAGATGATCGTCGTAGGTTTGAGAGCATTAACAAATTTGATTCTCTGTCTCTTTTAGATGGTGATGATGAATGTTCCTGATTACTTACATTGCTCCTTAAGTCGGCTAACATCTTGACCGTTGGATCTCCGGTTCTCCATCTCCTAACACCAACCACCAAACTAGTTTTACAGTACATTGCAAAATCTTCACAATTGTTTTCGAAAACATGGTAATCACCAAACCCATTTCTCGACAAGAGGAACCTGGCGCGGGAAACGACTTCTTCAGGAGGATCCGAAGGTGCTGTAGTGCAAGTACCACCTCTAGGTTTGGCAAGAAAGATAGGAAGAGAGACATTGTAGTCGAAGAGACAGAGGTTTCCTCCGGCGAGAAAGCAATCAAGGCAAGAAGAGATTACACCATCGAGATTTGATTGATCTCCACAGTTAGGACAAAGATTGTCTCCTCCATGATTTGGAACTGAAGTAACGATGATCTTGTCCAAGAAAGTTCCTGTTCCGGTTTCAAGACCACCTCCTCTAGTGAAATGAATTACTTTCCCATCCCCTACATAGATTCCTGCATTCGGATCATCAAAAGATTTCAAATAAATCACATTCTTGAGATCAAAAAGCTTATAAGGAACCCAGAAAGAAACTAAAGATGGAGCATTGACTAGATCATGCGAGAGAGAGAGAGAGAAAGAGGAACCATGATGGGCGTAGACAAATGCAATACGCCATGAATAAATGTGATCTCCTGCCTTCAGATTATCTCTCAAGATCTTGTCTGATCCCATTTTACCGGATTGTTGCAGTTTTCTGATTTTCTCTCTTCTCTGGTTTTGAACACTAAAATTTATTGCCTTTTTCTTCTCGTTCTGAAAATATCTTATTTTATTGGCTAGATAAAGTAAAGTCGGTGCTCACAAAGCCAAAGAAATATTTGTATTAATATTTACTTATTTTAGTAGTAATACTTAATTCCAAAGTCTTATTCCATCTTGGAACTTGTAACATTCCTCTGGAAAACAGAGCAAAAACGTTCTGTGATTCTACATAAGTTTGTTTATTGGAAATGTTACTTATTATGGTTAATTTCCTTTATATAATTATATCATTAGCATGAGTATAGAGTTCCACAATTCAACATAAGCAGACGCAGATTCTACTACAACTAGGTGACTTACTGATGACTCAGAATTAGCTCCATGAGAGTATCCTCACTTATAGGTCACTAGTCCCTGCGTGACATACAAGGTTAAGACGAGGAGCTACAAAGCCTGAGAAACTTGTACCATATGTGATATAATATAAATAGATTATGATAAGAGTAGGTTTAACAACGAAAAGAAGGTTCTTTTGCTCATGGATAGTAGTACTCAAATCTTTATTAATCAGAAGAAGGATTACAATCATATATTCTTCGTCAAGCTAGCTCACGATGATCGATCAGATGGGTTGGTCTTTGGGAACGATCTTATCCTTGATCCACATGTAGATCGGGAGTAACACAAACCAGGCAGCCGCTAAAGATCCCAAGAGGAAGCGTCCCAAGAAGGCAAAGGGATTGTTCACAGGCTTTTCAATCTCTTCTTCCTTTGGACCAAGCTGCATTTCAAACAGAATTTAGGATAGTCAAAAGCTGAAACAGATAGAAAGTGAGTCAGCTCTCGGCCAAACCTGAAGAGGAGAGTCGCCGGAGGCAGGTTTGACACCAGTGACAGAACATCCCATGATTAAACCGTGCCTGCGAACACCACGATACCACTTGGGGCCAATCCTCTTAAGCTGAACGTCCTTAAAACCTGCTTTGGTGAACCACTCAATATACTCTTCCTCCTTGGGGAAGAGCATCCACATATCAGCAAAGAAGCGAGAAAGCCAGAAGGTTGGATAGACAGGTCCGATGACGCATGCTTTTCCACCATCCTTCAAAACTCTGTACGCTTCTCTAATTCCCCTCTGCGGGTTAGGCCAGTACTCGATGCTGTCAAACAGTACACAATTCACAATCAAACATGTCCACAAACAAACTGAAACAAAGAAAGCGAAAAAAGTGGAAATGACACCTTCCAGCAGAAACGTATCTGTCGGCATAGTCAGTAGGGAAAGGAAGATCCTCAGCATCTCCTTCCACGATCTCGCATTCTCTCAACGGCTCCTTTTGCTTGGCCTTGGCCAGCTGATGTGGCGACTGGTCAAGAATGGTGACATTCTTAGCATTCACAGTCTTGACGATTCCCAAAGTAGCGAAACCAGTTCCGCCTCCAACGTCCACCACCCGCAAGTCCGGTTGGCTGAGATCCGCGGGCTCGAGAGCTTCAACCCTCATATCTTCCATCCAGATGCCGGAAGTAATAATATAATCGTAAAATATGGACAAGAACCTGTAGAACCAGTAAGCCTCCTTCTTGTGTTGAATGAATCTAGGTTGCGCTGCAGATGGCCTAGACTCCGACAAGCTGCATCTAGGTGCCATGGAGATTCTTGGTGAGCTGGTGGTTCGGGTCATGGAGACTAAACCCGGCCGAGGAACTGATCTAGAACTAGGAAAGCCTAGTCCTTTGGGGAAAGTGATGGCCCCGTTGAGCATGGAAGAAGTCATGGATTGAGATAAAGCAAGATCAGAGAATGAAGAAAGCTAAGAGGAGATGCAAGGTGAACTAGAGACTACTGTTGACTATCTCTTGTTCACTAAAAGCATTCCCATGTTGGACTCTCCTTGAGGATCCTACATTATAAAGAAAGAAAATATTATATGAGTATTTTAAATGTTGATATTCTTGCATGGGAATTACAACAATTATATATACTCATATAATAATATCCTAAAATTATTTACTTTGTTATAATACTTGTGAACTGCATGGAGAAATTCATTGTTATATAAAAATGCTCTAAATTTTTCGCCAAATTATTCAAAATTGTGTCAATTTTAAAATATAATCCAATCTCAAAATCATCCAAAACTAGAAATGATTACTCAAAATACCAACATATATCTTTCAAAAAAAAGAAAAAAACCAATATATAATTTTTGAGCCGGATAATAATTTTAAATACCGGAATTACACGTACTCTATCTAGAATATTGTATTTTTTAACCACTCTGTATATGAGTTTGCAGTATTCGTAATAGGGTTTAGTACTTTAGTGTATTTAATTTTCCAAAAACTAAGGATCGTTTATAAATAATTTTGCTTTTTCTCAATTCTTGCATTACAAAGAATAAGCATTAAATACGAATATGGTGGAGGTTTGATATTGGGTGGGGTTTTTTCTATAAAAAATGTAATATTTAATAATTGTTTGTGAATGAGTGAAGACCTATACTCTAAAATATATTAGTGAAAGTTGGATAGGTAGAAGTAGAATGTGTTCCGGGGAGCTGTCAACTACGCAAACATTGATTAGGTCGGTAAGGAGGCATTAAACTTAAACCTTCAAGGCTTCAACTAATTTCCTTGTTTTCTTTTTTATGAACAAATCCTTCAACTAACTTCTTGGTTCAGTTTGGTTTTGTTACCATTTGGTTTGTTTCTAGTATATGCTTTCTTTCACATTTGCATAAAACTGTTGTGACTTCATCTATTCTACTAGAGCTTTCGTACTTATAGTAGAAAACTATTATCGAATTCTTCATGATCTTTATGGTACGTTTAATTTGACCATTACACATTTTCTTTGATTTAGATGAACAATATATAATTTGGTTTATCTTTTAGGGCGCATTCAAAACCTAAAACTTACCCAATTATGGGGTATGATACTGAGAATGTGTAGACCTACCAAAACTTTATAGGTGACATATGGTAACAAAAAATGAGAAATGATTTAACCAGCAAAACCCAACAAAAAAGAGACTTGTGAAATATTTAACTATGAATTTGTTGTTGCTATTTATTATTAATTCTATGCAACAATAATTTTGAGAGGTCTCATGTGGAGGGGCCTGATGTGGAAGTGGTACCGTCTCCCTTGTATAGATTGCGGTTCAGTTTCCGGCTAGTGCGTTAAGACTTGGTGGCTTGAGTTAAGAAGGTTCGTGTAGGTGTGTTTTGGGTTAAGAAGAAGTTCTTGGTTGGAGTTTTTATGGGTTTTGAATGATTCATTATGCCTTTTTTTAAAAAAAGTAGTCGAATGTGTTTTGTAAGTATTAACTCTTCATAGAATTAGACATCTCACTTAATTGTTTTCTTTGGGCCAAAGATAGCATAGCGGAGCATCACTTCGATAAACTGATTATTGCATAATTTNTAGGGCGCGACTGGTTCAAACGCTGCGGGTGCGGATGCGGGTGCGGAAGTTTGCGGAAGCGGGCGACTGCGGTTTTGAGCGTTATTAGGCGATACACACGACTGGTACAGTGATTAAAAATTGGTGAATTTGCGGAATTATTATGACTGGTTGCCAGCGGATCTAATA
>OVAF01001103.1:8470-25962 GCA_900406245.1 Odontarrhena argentea | reverse complement strand
TCCCTTTTATTCTTTATTGATAAATCACTTTAAACGGAGAAAAGAAAATTGAGCAAAGAGACACTTTTGTTTTGATAGAAAACAAAATATAAAATAAAATATGTGTCTCTAATAGTTATATACCACTAAGAAAATAATTTGGCCTTCCTCGGCTAAATGCCACATGTTGCTTTTAATATATATAACAAACATGGAGGATTGAGATGCGAGATAATTGATAGTTTGACGAGGTTTGAATCTTGTAATTTTGTTTATTGGTGAATATTTAGAGTTTTATATCATATGAAATAGGAATATCCAACGAACAAAAATTAGATGAACATTTTTTAGTGTTGAAGGTAAAAAAATTATATGAAAATAAATCTTAATAGATCCGAATCATCCGAATTATAAATCCACCAAACACAAACATACGCACCAATGGATTAAAAGAGATGTATATGTTTTCAGTAACCATCAAGGTATATGGTAAGACCTGATAACCACTCTGTAACACCATACATGGACAATATGTATAAGCTAAGACCTCATGACATAAGTTCATAAGTTATTCAAAGAAAGCCAAGCCATGAAGTGGATAAGCCAGCTAAATATGCAAAGATGTTGTCTAGAAGATATGTGATCTCTTGGTTTTCAAAATGCAATTTGAACTATGTGTGTTATTTTAATGAGTTTTTTTTTACAAGTTGTAAGAAAGAACTTCATGGGCTAGAAATTGGCAAGTTGAGCTATTTGTGGACTACACCTTGCTATGATACTATCCATTGAGCTGGCAAAACATGGAAAAAACCACTTTAAAATATTTGCATCCAAAAACAGAAGGCGGTGGAATGAATAGACTTGACATGAAATTACAAAACCATTTACTCTTTCTAGTTGCCTATCACATGGAGACTCAAACTAAACTGACCCCTCAACGACTACAACTTGAACTGAGTGAGCCAACAATTTCGCATTTAATTCAAAAGAAGATAAAATAGTTCCTATACAGAGAGAAGAAAAGAATCAAAGAGAAGCCGCAAATCCTAATTCACCCCAAAAAACCAAAAGTTTAAAAGAGGTAAGAAGATAAACAAATTCTTCAAAACCCATTATCCTTTTTTTTACATTTTGATGTTATGTTATTTTTGGTTATTTTGTGACAGCACTACCCACTTCAAACAATGCGTTCAAATGCAACTTGTGTGTGTGGTGTGGCTTTTAAGCTCGAAGAGTCCCCAAGTCCTTTTAGGAGCTTCAATACGTCGGTTACATCGTCCAAGAAGTACTTAGCTTTACTTGGTTTTCGTCCCACCGTGCAAGCGAAAACATCTGGTTGAATTAGAAGCTCCGGATTTGTGACAGTGCTCAATATGCTCTCAAACATATCTTCATCTGATTTATCGTCTCCAATGCACATTACCATATCTGGTGACTCCCCGCGTTCCACCATTCCGCGGATTACTTTTTCTGCAGCTAGACCTTTGCTGACTCCCTGATATTCGTTACAATGAGTAGAGTTAAAAACAAAAGTCTCAAGCTTTACAAAGTGAAAGAAATGGGGTTTTTTTTAACTACCTGTGGTTTGACTTCAACGATGTGCTGACCTCTCTTGACAACTACAGGCTCATTTGCGAGCACGCTCTCCAAATGATCAAGTAGTTCTTTAGCTTGGCATGATCCAAAGTCTGGATCTGCGTCTTGATGATGCCACACCAAAGCACTCTCTTTAAATTCTATACTCGACCCATCCGTTGCTTCCATGTATGATCTCATAACTGGTTCCACCATTGTCTTCCACTCTATATCCGTTGATGAGTAGCACGTCTCCCACTCATTCTTGCTATTCCACCTAAAATCCCACAAACAAAACAAAAAGTGTCTATTAAGTTTATACTGAACATCTAAGGAAAGTAAAAGACAGGAATGTGCATTCGTATATCTACCTTATAAAGTATCCGTGTTCAGCCGCTATTCCAAGATTTTCACAAGGAGATAACCAATTACTCAGAGTCTCTCGTCCTCTTCCACTAACGATAAAGACTATGTTTTTAGGATCTTCACAGAGAGCCTTCAAAACTGAGAGAACCTCGGCGCTTGGATCTTGAGTAATGGAACTTTCAGGGACAAGAGTGCCATCATAATCCAGAAATATCGCCCTTCTCTCTGCTTTTTGATAAACCGGGACAATGTGTTCCACAGATAGCTTCCTAAAACTTGGAGAGAGCGACAAAACTCTGAACCCCAATCCAAATCCAATCCCCCAACAACGTTTACTATAATGTTCTCTGCAAGCTCTCTCTAGATCCTGCATAAAGCTCTTTGCCCAATAACCCACACCATGAGTGCTGATATAATTATAATGTTTCTCATGTCGAAGCTGCTTCTCGGCTTCACTCATTTTAAGAGCCGAGTTCACCGCCTCTGCAACAGCATCTACATCCCATGGATTCACCCTAATGGCGCCACTCAAAGAAGGCGAGCATCCGATAAACTCAGATACGACAAGTGTGCTTGTGCGGGGAAATGAATCAAGGGACTTGTTCCGAATCCCTTCCCTACAGACTACGTATTTATAAGGAACTAAGTTCATGCCATCTCTCAAAGCATTCACTAAACAACAATCTGCTGCAGCACAATACGCGGATTTCTCATAACGTGGAACAAAACGATCTATCAAGACTATTGGCGTATAATCAGAAGTACCGTAACGCTCATTGATCCTTTTGGCAGTCACATACGTCTCCCTCTTTGCTTCTTCCACATCTTTACCCGAAGCTCTCGCCGGGTTCAGTATCTGAACAAGAACAACTTTCCCTTTCAAATTCCAGTATGTCTCAAGGAGCTGCTCCATTGCTAAAAGCTTCAAACTTATACCTTTAAAGATGTCCATATCGTCGATACCAAGAACCAGTTTCTTCCCTTTAAACTGTTCTTGAATCTCTTTTGTTTTCGCTATAGTAGAAGGAAGATTCAAAACAGTTTCCAGCCTCCCCATATGGACACCAACAGGAAGAATCTTGATATACACAGTCCTACCAAAGTAATCAAGACCTATATGCCCTCTCTTAGACTCATAATCAAGACCAAGCATTCTACTACAGCAAGACAAGAAATGCCTCGCGTAATCAAACGTGTGGAAACCAATAAGATCACAGTTCAACAGACCTCTCAAAATCTCATCGCGAACAGGCAAAGTGCGGTAAATCTCAGAGGAAGGGAAAGGACTATGAAGGAAAAAGCCAAGCTTGATCCTATTAAACCGTTTCCTCAAGAAAGTAGGAAGAACCATGAGATGATAATCCTGAATCCAAACATAATCATCCTCAGGGTTAATAACTTCCATAACCCTATCCGAAAAGATCTTGTTAGCCGATACATAAGCTTGCCAAAGCCGCCTATCGAAACGATCACCATGGTCAGGAAACATCGGAAGCATGTAATGAAAAAGAGGCCATAACTGATGCTTACAGAACCCAAGATAGAACATTTCTTGCAACTCCTTAGACAAAAACGTTGCAACACAGTTAAACTCCTCAAGAAGTCTCTGCGAAACCTCTTCTTGCTCGTTCAATTCGACATCGACTTTAAGCGAACCAACGTAGAGAAACTCTGTCTCCGAAGAGAACCCATCTCTGAGTTGCAACTGGAGAGAATCTTCATCCCAAGTGAAACACCATTTACCGTTTTCAACATCTCTTTTAGCTTGAAGTGGTAACATATTAGCAACAATGATTCTCCTCTGGCGTGAGCCACCGGAGTAAGATGTAACCTCGGAGTATTCTTCGCCGCCGTCTCCTTCTAAGTCGGAGATGATTCCGGGAACAGTCATGACTTTAGGAAGAGTTGTTGGAGTTTGAGGATAGTCTAGAAGATGCCAAGTTGATAAATCGAGAAAATTTGCGCAAGATCTTGATACCATGGGAGAGACAACTAAAGAGAGCTTGTGTCTGAATCACATAAAAAAAAAAAAAAAATGGTTACTTTAAGAAATAATAGAAACAAAAAATATTGAATCTTACCATAAAATCACCTAAATGGGTAAAAGTGATACAGAAACTTTAAAAGATTGGAAAATTGAACATCAAATCATTTCCATTAAAGGAAAATCAAAATCTTCATCACCTAAAATTACTTTAATCGCCCCCCAAAAAAAAAGTTTCAATCTTGTTATTAAAGAGATCGATTTTATCATATTAGGCTCTAAATCAAATCCGGATCAAGAACATTAAAAAAAATGAAATGAAAATAACAAGAATGAAACAGTAAAAAAAAAAAAACAAATCTTAGATGCATAGTGATTAACAGTAGATACAAAACAAAGGTGGTCAAATCTGGGCGGAGAACGCACCTTCGCCGTCGATTTTCAGATGGCTTAAACCGATTGGTTTGTTGCCATGAAACCGGATCAAAGGAGAAGAAGACGAAACTCTTTCGCTCCACTTACAGAGAGATAGAGAGAGAGAAGAAGAGAGATTTTTAAATGCGATAAGAAGAAAAAAACAGATACATACCAAATATGCATACACACGTTTTCTAACGATCTATTTTTTCTTTCTTTATTTTTAATTTTTTAAATTTTTAATAATTGTTATTCAATTAGTTTTAGCTTTTTGCTCTGTACGGTTTTTTCGCGATAATGTTTTGGATTAGTCTCTTGGGACGCCGTCTGTTGAAATTACTTTTATACCCTCTTCTTATCCTCTAAGTTTTGGGTTGGTAGATATGACTTGTGTATTTGGTTTGGTGTGGACCAAATCTTTGTATTTTCTTTCTGTTCCAACAATATTATTACCTACATTAACATAAATAGTTATTATTCTATTCGAATTCAAATTGAATCTGTTAACTCGCATCTTACCTATTTGTCTGGGGTTTATATGCCTTTGGGGTCCCCTTTAATCTCTTATAACTTTTTAAAAAATATATCTCTAATTTTATTTCAGTTCATTCAGAAGAAACACGACACATCAAAAAATAAGACTCTTAAGGATAATTATTTATAATACATGTGAATGAATTTTATCATGATAGTATTTGTTCTCAATAGACTAAAAGCTGCCATAAAATTAAAATATTATTTAATTCTACGGGTTTTTTTTCAATGTTTGAATTTTATAGTTTTGTCATATTTTTATCACGTTTTGTTTCAAATGATTTAGTAAACATATATTGTTTATATATATATATATATATATATTTTTTTTTTTGTTGAAGATATATTGTTTATATTTTTGAATTTGGAGTTATGCTTTGTCCAATAATGTCCACGACAGTTGGTGGGCAAAAAAGGTATTGGACCAATCCAAAATAAAAACACTTTTAAACTTAACTAATTAAAGCAACCAAACCACAATCAAATAGTATATAAGTATATTCAAACTCAAATGTCCACATCTCATTGTTCAATACAACACTAATACATATATATAACATTAATATTATTAATTAGTTGAAATATTGCATGCATGGCTCGCGTTAATCATTATTATCTCTCTTGGTTGTTTTGTGGTGATTGTCACATGTGACGACTGTAAACTAAACGTGAAATATACTGATTAAGTATTGCTTATCTGAACGTTATACTGACATCCCTTTATTATAGTGTGATAAGTTATATTTGTTGATATATATATAATTATCTTCGTATAAAGTATAAACCAATGGTAATATACCAATACTACTAGCTAATCCATCGTATTCGGACTGCTTTTCACCAAAATGTACAAAATCAATGTATCTACTTCTATAAAGATTAAGTGAATAAAGAATGAGATAAACAAACAAAAAAATACAAAGAAAGATAAATGTTTTGTTTGCACGTAGTCTCATAGTCTTCGCATGCATAGAGTCTAGGCTCTACAAAGTAAGTACAATGTTTAAATATAATTAATCAACTCGTTATCCAATATCCATTGGTCAAAGATGAACCATACCTACACACGATCTATTTATACTCTATCCATACTCTATCCATATTTAGAGGAAATATATTGCTTGAGTTAATATTGTTTAGTAGATTATATATATATAGTCGTCTATGAATATATTAATTAGGTATTACAGAGGCATATCCAGTGCCGACGTTTGTGGATACCTATGTAAATATAAAGACATATTTTAAAAACTATATATTATCCAAACAGTGTATAAACTCGATAAATGAAATATTTGCATAAAGTCTAGAATATGTAATTAAGGTTTTTTCTGTATTTCGTAAGAAATTAGATCCACTTTGAAAAGAATATGTGTCGTTGTTTTAATCAGCCTCGTTTAGAGCTTTATCTTTCTTCTAAACTAGAATTTATGCTATAAACGTCTTTGTTTGGAAAGTAACTATAAGTTCTGTGAAAAAATCCTACAAATATTGTTATTACAAGAGAAAAGCATTGAACAAAAATTAATTAGAAAAAGTTCATAGATACAATTGATGGTTTCACTTGCTTGTGTTTTGATTTTTGAACCGATCCTGATATTCAGCAAATTACCATAAACAATTGGAAATGAATTATGTATAGGTATGTATATATATATTCACATATATCGTGATTTGCGAGTTTGGATGCAACGTTTACCATTTTGTTCTTTGGAGACGGTTAATCGGGAGAAAAATCAAACTACCCATATTTTAGCTAAAAATACTTATGACATTGATGTATGATGTATCATCAGGTTTCATATTGTTCTCCACCATAATGACTTGTAAAATATTTGTTTGCACCGTCGGTCTAATAAAATTAGATGTTAAAAAAAAAAAAAAAAGCAAGGTATGCACACATTATCATCAATTTTTGCTAAAAAGAAAATGTTAATATACGCGTGATATTACAATAATAAATCGGCTAGCTTTATATTCGGCTTCTTTATTTTTTTTTTGTAAATAGAGTATTTTGTCATTTTGGTTTTAGTTTGATTGACTTTTTCAAAGTAAAACCCTCTAATTCGGATCCGAGCCGAATTATAAAATTCTACCATTATAATTTTTTTTTTCTCTCATACGAACTGAATCCAAATTTTATGATACCAAAAAAAATTGATTGAGTTAACCAAAAATTATTTTAAAATTACTATTATAAATTTATACTTTAGTAAATAAAAATATAATTAAGTATAAATTTACAAATGGAGTTTTGGTTATAATAGTAATTTTACCTTTTGGGTTGAAATAATGTTTAACGACTAATTAATTAATTTATTTAAAATGTTAAAACCATATTAATTAGTCAATTGTAAACCTGGAATCGAAATTATACCAATTCGTAAATGAGAATTAAACCTGAACCAAACCGATAAACCTATAATAAAATATAAACCAACAAAAACTATTTATAAATTAAACATTAATCTCGACACAACAGATACAGAAGAACAATTGTGTCTACTGCAGTGTTGTTCATGATTGAAAAACGAAAATGATAACAAAATTAAAACGAAAAAATTAGTCCAATATAACATTTATTTTGAAACGGAGATAATATTATTATCTTAAATCTTAATTCATTTTAGAGATTCATACTGTGACAACTTGGTACTTGTAGAAAGTAGAAAGTAGAATTTCCACAGCTGCATTACTATAATGTTTGTGATACCAGACAAATCATAGACCAAACTACTTTTATAGAAAAAACAGATTTAGTTCGGCATTTAAAACTATATCCAAATTTTTGATGAAAAAGTCGAACCGTAATTCCTATGTTTCAAAGAAAAATTATTTGGTGAAAGAAAAATTTAAAAACAAATGTTTAACCATTGAACAACCATGAGTTAGTTATTTGTTTTATCTTCTTAGGTCAGACAGAATTCTCAAACCAAACAAAAATTTTTGGAACTCAAAGTAAATTTTTCAAACTGAGAACGAAATTATAAAATTCTACCAAACATATAAATAAAATACCAAATTACTCAAACTTAATCCAAATGTTTTTTTTTTTTTNATTCTATTATTATTTTTTTTTTGATAACCGTGGGGTCCCAGGCTTCGCCCAGACTAATCCCACGAGGCCGACAGCAACCCGCGTATTCTTGAGATTTAACTCTAGCCCCGGTGGCCACCGCGGATCAAACCCAGGGAGCGTATTGGGCTTTGCCCTCAACTACCACTGGACCACCGCTGAGTGGTTTACTTAATCCAAATGTTATGATATCAATCATTATAATTAAATACATAGAACATATAACTACATACTAAATATTAATCTATAATATTAATCAATAAACTGTTTTTGTTTTAAACCGAACCCAAACTGAACAAATAAATAGAAGATATAACTACATACTAAATATTAATCTATAATATTAATCAGTAAACTGTTTTTGTTTTAAACCGAACCCAAACTGAACAAATACATAGAAGATATAACTACATACTAAATATTAATTTATAATATTAATCAGTAAACTGTTTTTGTTTTAAACCGAACCCAAACTGAACAAATTTTTTTAAATAGAAAAACCATTTAAACATCATCTGATCTTAAAAAACCCAAAAAAAATCGAATGTGAACCCTCATTCTCAAAGTAAGAAAAATTCACAAGTAAATAATTAAAAGATTTGATATTCTTACTTTATCGAGACAGATACAATAACAATCGTCGGCGAAGGTGGGATCCACAAATACGGACCAATAGAAATTAGACACGAAGACCTGTCCGAAAGTAGGGCCCACGTGGGGTAAGTAGAAACGAGGACGAGAATGTTTCCGGAATGGATAAGTGTTGTGTGTGTCTGGATATGACATTTTTTGCAATTGCAACGTAGTTAAAGTTCACAACCAATGAGAGTTCGACACGTCACTGTAATATTAAATTTACATGAGAAAGGATCTGTGCACGTCTGTATCAAAGGCAAAGCCCATCTCAGAACCTTCCTCTCTTCTCTTTACGTTGTCTCATAGCTGTATGCATCTACTCACTACATTTATTTATACAATTATTATAACCGATATCTTCATAACCCCCTTTTTTTTCTTTTCCTGTTTTCATCATTTTCTTTTGTATTACACTGTTTTTTTTTTCTTCTCTGTCATTGAGTCTCAAGTCTAGTGTAATACTCTAAAAAAAAAAATTTGTGTACTAAAGAATACAAAAGAAAACTATGTATTGTGACCATTTGTTTTATCTTCTCACGGTCTCACCCTTCTACGGTTCTACCAAGATTTTAATGATTTGTTTTCTGACTAATTTATCTTCTTTAGATGTTTTTCGTTCACATATCTTTTGGTTGAATTTTCTTCAATCTTTATACTTGTATTTGTGTACATTTTAAAAAATATTTTAATGATTTGAAGTTTGGATTATATGTCATCAGTTTACACTTTTTAATCTAGTTTTGGAAAAAGTGTAAAAGCCAAAGGAAATAAAAAAACAACAATTATTATAAAATATTAATGGATAATCCATTGGAATCCATTTGAATTCGTTTACATCCAAACCATTTTATCCATTATCCATGTAACCATTAATCTATTACGATCAAAAAAATATTATCTATAAGGATTGATGGAATATGATGGATTAGATCAACCAACACATTTTTATCCATATTGACACATTTTTATCCAGGAAAATCCTTGTTTTGCACTTTAAAGGAAATTTTAAATTCCTGACTTACATTCAACCATTTACATATTTTTAATCTTTTTCAATCTCCGATTAGTATTTATGAGATTTTGTTTATGGAATTTTTTTAACTCATGTTATAAGAATTTTTGAATGTACATATTGATTTCTTACGGCGAATTCATTTTTTGGAATTTTTTTTTTTAAAAAAATAACAGTGAAAAGGAAATCATTAACAAATTCTTTTTCACGCAACAAAAATTGGATAATAAAAATTTTTCTTACTAACTGAAAGTATGTATTTTATTTTTTTACAGTGAACAAACTCACTCTATTATCCCCTTAAATTACTATCAATAAATTTTTCAATACTAATTATTCCACCGTTTCATATTAGTTATTGTTTTCGAAGTTAAATCTTATTTCAAATTAGCAATCGTTTTATGTTTGCAATATAATTTTTTATTTTAAATACCGTAGTTAACTATAATTTTTTATAAAGAATACCAACGATCAACCTCTTGTTTAAGGGTGTTATAAATTTTCTAATATATTTTTTTAATTTATATTAAACAATATAAAATGACAACTATTTCAAAATAGAAAGAGTACACTTTTACAAATGGTCAACGGCACGGGTTTTAAATCTACAATTATTCGAGGCCAATAATTTTCTCAGTAGTAGTACCTAAATCACAACCATAGGTCCATAGTTAACAAATTAGTCAGATTTTTACAACTACAACGAGAAAAAAAGAAGAAGAAAAAAGAGTCGCAACTTTCTTCTGCTCGTTTTTTTTAGGTAGTCTAAAATTTACGTTAATTAACAAAATGCCTGAAAATTTTAGTATTTCATACCGACAAGAAAATTCATGACGTAAAGAATAAGTATGGTCCATGGAGACATGAAGACGAATAACCAGTAATTGAAATACCATTGTTCATATAAAATTCATCCAACCAGATTGCTTGGATATTTCCAATTTTATATAAAAAAGTAGTCATAATTCATAAAAAGATAACGAAACGAAAGTGAAAGGATAACTAAATTCAAAGAAGCACGTGCTTTTAACTATAAACAATTAGGCTGTTTCTTTGAGTATATTATCCAAAGTCAGATCGCTTTCAGACAAATTAATACCAATCCGACATGGACAGCTCGACAAACAGATCCTCATCTTCAGATTCGGTCCGGTCGGACTAATTCTAACCAAATTAACCGGTTTTACATGAAAGCTCCGTAGAAATGAGAGAAATTAATCGGTTTGATACGATTAGATGATGGGCGCTTGCTTAGATTGAATCAAACTGAAATCTGTTTTTCCAAATTTGTAGAAAAAAAAAAAGAAGGAATTTGTTTCTCAAAATCAAAGAAGAATAAGATATTGATTCCATGTAGTATAAAAAACATGTCTATAGCCACCAAATAATAGACATTATCATCTTCCAGTATTAATTCTGGTTCCAAGCATTGGCCGAGAGTCTGTGTTTCCAAGTGATGATTTGGAGCCAAAAGCGCTAATCTCTTTGGTTTGAAAGCCACTGACAGAAGTAGTGGTTATGTCATCAAATCTCCAATCGGTTAGGTAGCCTGGCCTAGAAGTTACATCACTGACCTCAGCATCTCCTGACAACATGGCCACCACTCGTGACATTGATGGTCTCAAAGTATAAGATGATTGTGTGCACAATAGAGCAATGCCAATCATGCGTTTCGCTTCTTCTTTGTTATATCCATTTAGCCTAGCGTCTATGAGTTCGACTTCACGGTTTTTCTCGTGTAGATTCCACGCCTGTCACCAAAAATACACAAAATAAGGTCATACTAAAGGACAAGCCATGTTCGCCATTTCATGACTTTTCTCTCATTATACACTCATTTATAACAACTATTGACGTACCCATTCAAGAAGATATCTCTTCTCCTCGTCCAAATTCTCATCAGAGTTGGGCCTTCCACTCACCATCTCAAGAGCCACAACACCAAAGGCATACACATCTGTTTTTTCTGTTAGATGTCCACGCATTGCATACTCCGGCGCAAGATATCCACTTCATTACAAATAACAAGACTAAAATGTGTTAAATATTTAAAATTGTGTTTCAAACCAAACCTAAAGTCTAGGTTGTCAAGGGTGGGGGGTACTTACATCGTCCCAGCAACACGGGTACTTATGTGGGTTTTCTTATCTTCGTATAGCTTTGCAAGCCCAAAATCTGAAATTTTCGGGACCAATTTAGAGTCTAGTAAAATGTTGCTGGCCTTCACATCCCTATGTACTATGCGAACCCTCGCTTCCTCATGGAGATAGACTAGACCTCTGGCTACTCCTAGGCATATCTCAAAACGAGTTGGCCAATCAAGATGTAAACCTTTATCCCCTGCATAATCCCAAATAATCACAAGGGCACAGTGAGTGCTTCCAGTTTGGGTAAAGCATGTATATATATATATNATATATATATATATATATATATATATATATATATATATATATATATATATATATGTCATGTTTATTTTCATTACCAAATAGTGCATGATCAAGACTTCCATTAGGGAGATACTCATATACGAGCATACGATGATCTCCTTCAAAGCAACACCCGTAAAGTTGTACTAGATTGCGATGTAGAACTGTAGAAATCGCTACAATTTCCGCAACAAATTCTCCCTTCCCTTGCCGAGATCCAACAGACAACAGCTTCACTGCTATCTCTCTTCCATCATTAAGGTTTCCCTGTTGAATGTGTTAATATAAAACAAAAAGTATTACATATACTTTCTTTTACTATTTCAAAGAAAATAAAGATATTAGGGAATCATTACCTTATAAACAGGCCCAAATCCTCCCTCTCCAAGCTTGTTTGAGAGATCAAAATCTTTAGTTGCACTTTTAAGTTCTGAGTAAGTAAAGGTGTAAGGCTTTATGTCCATGCTAAGTAGCTCTGCATTAAAAAAAAAAAAAAAATTGGTTCTCAAACATAACCAATTTTAAAGATGACATTCAAGTTTATTTTAGATCAGTAAGTCAACTCTTCAGCTTAAGCGCGCTTGTATGTGTTTGTTTTATATTTATACCTTCATCATCTGTGTATCGCGCTCTCCTTTTTCGTATGATCAAGATAACCATACCCGCAAAAAAGATAAAGAGTCCCACACCAACAATGACACCCACAATGGTACCAGTCCTATTCTTTCCCTTTGATGGTGGCTTATTATCGACGGTTGGTGTAAAATCTGAAAGGAACAGAATGCAACACTAAGGTACTTACTAGCGTCGATAGACATCGAATATAAGGATAAAGATGTTTCGCAATTTTTGTTACCTGGTGTTGCACTGACGGCCGATATCAATGGCCCATAAGCACCTTGAATAGGAATACAACAAGTTCCTTTGCCAGCCCAAAACAAATGAATTTCAAGGTAATTTTCTGATACATTTGCTTTATATTCTCTCTGAACTGCTCTAACAGTAGAGCCACCAGCTGTTCTGCGTATATCGAAATTCTTTTCAACAAGTCTCCCCTGGAAAAACAGAGCAAGATCTCAAAATCCACTAGAACCAAATTGGAAAGAATATTACTATATCAAAGCTTTAACTTGTAGAGCAAAAAGTCTCGGTTAAATGATGTAAACCTGGACATATATATCGAAACGTCGTCTTGCAGTACCTCTCCAAGAGTTAGACCCTACCATTTGTATTTCAGCAAACTGAAGTGTTACAGTATAGCCTCCATTCTCTAGCCCCAACCCATAATACCTCAAGGAAGATGCAGAAAGTCTTGCCGACTGAAAAAGCTCCGAGTCTAAAGTGTTGGTAAATTGTGCTTGTGAAGTAGCTGTGTATGTATTATTGCTACTTCCGGCAAAAAGACCAACGCTACTGGCTGCCCATCTGTTACCAGGACTCACGACAAACGAAGCTGGTCCAAGATCCTCGTTCTCTCTTTCGAATAATGCTCCGCTAGCTGACCTTTTCTCGGGGCCTCCGCAGTTGATCGAAAAGTTATAATCTAGGATACCAGTCGACAGAGCAAATTTTAGTACATCACTGCACATAGAGAACAACATTTATGAGGATATCTCTTTGTTACACTTACAAATTCCTTTGCCTTGATTGCATGGGAAGTTTTTCTGGAGACAGCTCAGTCCTGGTAAAACCCTTTTAACAAAAAGAAAAAAGTTTGAAGAAAGAAACGATTCGTCATTTTTACTTGCATCCTTCTGATGGAGAAAATGAAAATGATAAACATATTTAAGAAACTCACGTGTTGTCAACAGCTTGCAATGTGAAGTTGTTAGCAACTAGGTTGCTGCAAAAACAACATACAGTTTTCTAAGTACTCTATAACATATCTGATTATAACACAGAGTTGCCACAAAAAGAAAGCTTTATGTTGGATATGAAGAAGAATAATGATATTGGTATTTGGTACTATAAAAAAAAAAATCGAGAGTTAAAAGCAGTTGGAAAATAAATGTTTTGTTTACTTACAGTTTTAAGTTTGGTAAGCTGACCCATAAAGGAAGACTTCCAGACAAATTATTGTACGACACATCTCTGTAAGTACAAAAGAATAATAATTAGGATTAACACATAATATGTCAATTTTGCAAGACTATATGATTTCATTACTCACATATTTCTCAAATACTGCATCTTTTGAGTCGGCAAGGAACCATTCAACGTGTTGTTTCCCATAAACCTGATAATGAGACAACAATTTATTCCCACAACGATTTGAGTAAATGTACACAATGATCCAAAAGAAGCATAAAAGATGTCATCTTACACGTGAGTAAGTCCACTTAAGTTGAAAAGTGAAGCCGGAATTGGTCCATGTAATTTGTTGAAGCTTAAATCACTGGAAGACAAACACGAAGAACACAGTAGCGCATTAAAACATTAATTTTTAGCAAATGAGGAGGAGATCACATTGGCATATATGTACTCACACTTGTTGCAAACTTGAGTATTCTCCAATATTCGATGGTATTGTCCCCGTGAGATTGTTGTTCCTCAATACTCTGAGATATATTACATCAATAGTAAATACATGGAGGGCCGGGAGGGGATAGTAAAAGTTTAATGATATATTAATGATTAATCTGATCATGATTTTGGTGTAGAAGTTGAATCAGAGCTGCCTTACAATACACTTAGAGATTTCATGTCTTTGATGAATTCAAGAGATGAGCTCCCATTGGATATATCACCTAGTCTCCTACATTTAGACAAGGAATATATAAAGAAAGAGACAGAAAATATATAAAACAATAACAAAACAAGCTAGTTAATTAGTTAAGTTAGGAGTTGCAACAACATACAGTTCTGTCAAAGAAGTTAAGTTTGAAAACGACGATGGTATTGGTCCACTCAAACCAGTTCCGACGATTCTCCTGCAGTAAAACACGTACCAATCGTTTAATCCCAAGAGATGAATTTCCCACTAACAGTATATTAATGTATAAGATACAAGAGAAACAGAGTAATTCCATTATATAACTCTTGTACAACTAAACTATTCTTACAAGGTAGTGAGTTTCTTCCAATTTCCTATGAAGTCTGGAATCCGACCTGTAAATTCCAGATCCATAATCCAACTGTACAACACAAATAAGTACAAGTAAGTATAACAGTAATACATAGATTACAAAAATTAAATAGCCAAAAAAATCTAAGGATAAAGTTTATATTCGAATCAGTTATATCTTACGCAGTTTCCAGCTCCACAAGATTAGCAAATGACGAAGGTATTTCCCCGCTGAGTCCAGAACTATCTATGTAGCTGTAGTAGATGTAAAAAAAAAAAACCTTATGTTAAATCTTTGTGGTCAACGAACACTAGAAGATCTTAAAGGTTAAGGTCTCATATATATCTTTATTATAAGAAAGAGATGGATACATAAATATATGACATATACACTCACATTTGTTGTAGTTTTGTACAACTCCCAATCTCAGGTGGTATAGAACCGGAAAAGTTATTTGAGCTAATACTACTGCATAAATATTCACATATAGGTATGAGGAACAATCAAAGCAATGCGAAGATATAAAGAATACACGAAGCACACTAAGCTTACAGTAATTTTAACTCTGTAAGCAAACCAATTTCCTTAGGAACAGGGCCAGACAAGNCCCAAAAAAAAAAAAAAAAAAAAAAAAAGGTTTTGAAATCTTTACATCCATTCCATTCGAGTCAGATTTCCAATTGCTGGAGACAATGAGCCTGACAGGAAGTTTTGAGCCAAGTTCCTGAAAGAAGAAGAAATATGTGACTTTGAGATTCACTGATGCAATATTTTGTGAATGTGATGATTTATATATATATAACAACAACATACAAATTTGTGAGGTATTCCAAAGTCCAAAGTTCTTCGGGTATAGTTCCTACAACATCTATTGCATAGACCTTCCTGTGGAAACATTCAAATTGAGTTGTGCACAAATTTAGTGATTCCAAGTGGGAGAATACATAGAACATAAAATGTACATAAAAGAAGAAAGACGCTAGCTTACACAGCAGTGATGCGACATATTGTAGAGTTGGCGAAGTTACATCTACATTTGATTAAAGGGTTGTAAGCAGGGTTGCTGTCGGTGACACTGTCATCGATGGCGGCACCAGAGCAAAGCTCACCGCTGATGTTCCATTCTTTCGGTGCCTGAATCTTCCAAGTCGCGAAAATGGAATTCAAAGCTCGAGCTGTCAATTTTTTTCTCCTTGTATTAGTTAACAAAGCTATGATTTCATCAACATATTTTCCTTTTTCATGTGAAAATATTAATTCAAACGATTACTAACTAGTATATAGTGGTATACAGTTACATTGTAAATTAAAACTTGATTATTTAACACTTCAATTATTCAATAAACATTTTCAGTCAAAAATTCTGTTTAAGATTAAATAATACCCTCTAAAGATTAACAACTCCACAAACTAATAAAATGTCACAACTCCATTATTGGTAATTTGTGGACATTTAACTGTATTGAGGTATTTGATGTTTTGATAAATCTTTAATTTACCAAATTATACGTTTGTGAATAGGAAAATTTACTTAATAATTAAAATGTCTCCACACAAATTAGCCCCTTAATATATTAGTTATGCTAATCTAAATAACTGGTTATACTAAAACCAAATAGTAATCTAATTACTATACTCAGTAATTTTTTTTTTTTTTTTTTTGAACATGTACTCGGTAAATTTCTTAGAAACATAATATATTCCCTTTTCATAATAACAAGGCGGTCCCCGTGCTAAAGCACGGGACGATTACTCTAGGAATTATTTTCATAAACCAAATAATTAAAAGTTATTTATGTCTTTAGTTAAATCATGATAGATGATGATTGAATTCTATCAGCTATGAATATCAAGTTTTTTTCGCAAATGGATCGTAGAGAAATCTATACGGGCTTTTGATGATATGGAATAATGACCAATCAAATTAAAAGAATTTTAATGAAAAACTTAGAATCATTGAGGAGATGCCACGTAGGACAATGTGCCTCACAATTTTATATAAAGATGTATTACTGTTGTTCTAGCTTCAAAATCTTGCTTCATGAAAAGTGAACATTCGAGGTAGTTCCTTTACACAAAATTCTGACAGCTTAGCCTAAGGCTCAACATTTAGTAGTGATTGAACTTTTTGACAAAGTGTTCAAAAGAAAAAAGAAAAAAACCTTCGTCGGGATCAGTAGTGGCTCTGGCTACGTTTTGTGCTCGAACCGAATAGGGAATACACAAGAACCAGACGGTGAGGAGCAGACATAGCCTGGACATCGTCGAGCAGAGAAGAAAGATGCGCAAGAGAGCTAGAGGTTTTACTTTGGTCAAATGACACGATCACTAATGAATGGTGTTTATGTAGGCTATGAAGATATCAATTTGCCTAATTTAAAGTGATAACGATTTTTTTTTTCTTTTTTTTTTTTTT
>OVAF01001102.1:0-25631 GCA_900406245.1 Odontarrhena argentea | reverse complement strand
TCGAGTTCATCAACTCCACCATCCCGTTACATCTCCATAGTTCCACTCATAGTTCTGCCATTATTCGGTCGATACTCCAATAATTAATTTTGATAGTAATTATCTATTTCATATAGAGCTTAGAGATTTGATATTGTAGAAAAATGGTATATTAAAAATTTGAAGTTAAATTTGTCGCTTAAATTTGGATTTTACATGGCTATATCCTTAATNTTCCCCAAAAAAAAAAAAAAAAAAAAAAACTTTTAGGAGTGGTTTTCTTAGCGAAAATTCACGCGTTGCGCGAAATAGTAATCTTGAATATAATCATTTTCTTAGCGAATAATTTTAATAATATGATATGTTATTCATTTATTTATTAAACAATAACTTTTAGGAGTGGTTTCAAAATTAAGGAAGATGTTATATTTGTTTTTGTCCACGTTTGAACAAAATAATGTTTAGAGAAAACAACATAAGCATTTTAATTTTGTTATATAAGATTGCAATAGTTACATTTTCTTATAGGACTTTATTCTATAAAATTTTTTGTTTTATATTTATGATAATTTTAATTAAAAAATTATTTTACCACAATAATATCTTGGGAATCACGTGAATTTGTAATATAAATTTTAGGAAGTTTTTTATTTGTTGTTCTTTTAATGAGTTAAACGATAAATGAATTAGATTGAGGGACTAGCAAAAAAGGAGTTAAAACTAAATGGAACATGTGGCAGCTCCTTGTGAATAGTTGATGATTCTTTATTCTATAAGATTAGGGAAATTTTTCAAGTAATTAAAATGGAGCAAAAAAAAATTTATATCCATAAAGTTAGCTTTTCTCATTTCTCGTGAAAACACTTGAACATCCACATCAGCTTCCACCTAATTAATATTATTAATTTTGATTGTTAAATTATTAAAACTTTATTTTAGATACTAGAATTTTATCCGCGCTACGCGTGGATCATTTGTAAAATTTATATTAATATCATTTATGATATATCTTTTTTGAATTTTTCATCAATTTATATTTTTAATAAACCTAAAATACATATTTTCAAATGAGATGAACAATATTTTATCATATGGATAGTTTTCTTTGATAAATGACATTAACTTTTTAATTACAACCATATATTATATAAATAATCACAACCTATAGATAACTACGCCTAAAATATGGTATCAATAACATTTTGGAAAATTATTCAAAATACACTTTTTAAGTGGTTATCTTTCATTTTTTACACTATTTTAAATTTATGTGGTTAGACTTTTTTAACTTTGTTAATTGGGTTTAGGATTTTGGATTTAGCACTACAAGAAAAATGGGTATTGGTAGCAGTTCACCGTAGCACTAATTCATCAACTGCTACCAAAAGTCCCAAAATTGAAATCGAAGTCTATTATAGCATTAAATTAGTGTTACGAACAAATTTCATTAAGCGGGAACCCAAAATTCTCTATCATAGCTGAAAAGTCATTTGGAGGCAAAAACACTTAGCCAAAATTTTGTTTTTCCGCCTAAGTGTAAGATAAAAGAATAAAAGATGTCTTTCTTTTTTTTATTCATTCACGTAAGATCTAAAAAAAAAAAAAAATCTTCGTTTCTTTCTTCTCGATGAACACCAGATCTGGAGTTCTCTTTGTTTTCCAATCTCAAATTCTCTTAATCTTCACTTCTTTTTTCTCTCTACGCATCTTTCTTTTTGTTTGAAACCCTAAAATCCTCTTGTTTGTCCCTTCTCCAAATATTTTTCTCACTGAATCTGAAATTTTTGTTTTCTAGAATCATCGCCAAAAGCTTTAGAAGCTTCGTCTGGATCTGAATCGAAGATTTTGCAGAGTCGTAGTTAGATTTGAGAAGAAGTTGTTCTAAGTCGAAAGCAACGTCTTCTTCAGATTCGTTTGCTTCTGGATATTCATGTGCCGGAGGAATCGATAACGGCGAAGACGGAAGCGGGGACGGCGACAAGGGGAGGAGGATGAAGAACAAGACACTAGTCAAGATCTGACGGTTGGACACGACTCGGGTACGAAAACTCACCGGTAGGAAGTTGAAATGGGTCGAAAAAACCCGAACCGGAGAACTCACCGGCAGAGACTTGTAGAATCATCGACGGAGATGATTTTGTAGAAACATCGCCAAAGTCTTCTTCTTGGATGAAGTCTCACTTCCTTGGCAAAGGTTTCAACGAATGGTTTTAATTTTGATGAGATTTTGTGATGAGTTCTCTTTTACGAATCCCATTTGATCTTATCTAGGATTTTCTTTTTTTGTTTGCCTTCGCAGTTATTTTTTGTTCTACTTCTCTTGTTAGTCACTTCTGTATTCTTTTGCTTGTAATGAACTGGTTGTTTACTGGTATATTTTGTCTTGTGTAGCTGCAAGAGTATGATATGTGCATTGCGAGATGAAGAAGCCCTACGTATTCAACCTCAGTTTGCCGAGTGTTATGGAAACATGGCAAATGCTTGGAAGGTGACTGGATTGGCCTTTACTTGATCAGTTCGTCACTGCCAGTGAGTATATTCTTATGTCTGTGATTTGTTCTTTTCAGGAAAAAGGGGACACGGATACTGCAATCCGCTACTACTTGATTGCAATTGAGGTTGTGCATATATCAAATTATGGTTCTTAGTTTCCGCTGTTTGCTTCTCAACTTATGCTGCTGCTGCTGTTATATATATGTATATATATTTTTTTTCTCTCACTGACGCCTTCTATCAATATCAATCTCAGCTGCGGCCCAAATTTCCTGATGCTTGGTCGAATTTGGCTAGTGCATACATGCGGAAGGGTAGACTCACTGAGGCAACCCAATGCTGTCAGCAGGCTCTCTCATTGAACCCGCTACTGGTATTTATTTTGATGATCTCTTTATTTAACTTCTTGTAATAAAAGTGAGAAAAGGTCATTCACACCCGTTTGTTAGATTTTGTCTCACAACTTGTCAGGGGTTTTCTCCTTTCGTCTACTCACCTGGTAATGTGTTTTTTCCCTAGGTTGATGCACATAGTAATCTGGGGAATCTGATGAAGGCTCAAGGATTGATGCAGGAAGTAAGTTTTGCAAATGAAACTCTTTAACTCTGTCTGTTTCTTTAACTTTGTCTGTTTCTGTTCCAACCCTAAAAAGATTGTTTGCAGTTTTTTCTTGTGCTTGCTAGTTGTGGATGTGCAGTAGGATTTTATTTTTGGTTGATAAAAATTTCAGTATTGCATGCGAACCTGTAGTTAAACCAAAATAATCAATAATGTGTAAACTAAATGGAAGGTTATGTGATGTTTTGGTAAACTAGCATCACATCTGTAGTCTGTGTCCTGATTTATCAACTGCAGTTACTGAACTGATGGATGCATTCATTTTTCTGTGTTGTACTGTATCATAATCCACAATCAATACAGACATCAAGTTGTTACTGACAGGCAGGAAGGAATGATCGTCAGTCTTATAGTCAGTATCTTCTGACAGAGTCCAAATTGTTAGAATGTAATATTTTGTGCAGGCATACAGCTGCTACCTTGAAGCTGTTCGAATACAACCGACATTTGCTATTGCGTGGTCAAATCTTGCTGCCCTTTTTATGGAATCAGGTGATCTCAGTAGAGCCCTTCAATACTACAAGGTAGGCTTCATCCTGATTTAGAAATAACTTTGAACATTCATCTGTCTGTCAATTTATGTATATTTGTGTCAGTCTCCTTTGTTTTCTCACTTAAGGAACCTTTGTGTGATCCGCAGATTATGTCTTTAGTTTAGCCACTGGTATTCTTGTAATATTTGCAGGGAAATAGAAATTTTTATGGAAAATCTATTTTTCCACAGAATATGAGTGAAATGTGGAAACTGGAAAGTGTGGAAAATATTTCTTTAATGTATCGAGATTGATAATGTTCCCGATTTTATCAGATTATATTCTCAATGTTTTGACTGTGTTGGCTGAATCTCTAATATTCCAGGAAGCCGTAAAGCTGAAACCCGCATTCCCTGATGCGTATTTAAATCTAGGAAATGTGTATAAGGTATGTTTACATTTGTCTTATCGTTAAATTTAGTAGCTGTAAGTTCATTGTAATCATGCTTTCTGGACTATATTAGAAACAACAATGTCTTTCTTCTTTGTTTTTTAGGCTCTCGAGAGACATACGGAGGCAATCATGTGTTATCAGCATACCATACAAATGCGGCCAAATTGTGCAGTGGCATTTGGTGAGTGTAGTAAGATGTAATTGACTTAAATTCTCAAGGAAACGTGCTATTTCTTTTGCGTGGTAATTGAGACAAAATTACTGGATGCAGGGAATATAGCCAGTATATACTACGATCAAGGTCAATTGGAACCAGCAATTCCACACTACAATCAGGCTATCTCCCGAGATCCACGATTTTTAGAGGCTTACAATAATTTGGTTAGCATCAGCAACACCTACTATGTTAGTTTTTTTGGTCTGGAAGCTATATGTCTCGGACATGAATTTGTGTTTGGGTTAGGACTTGGTTTGAATGTAGTTACATTGGATCTTCAATGGAAAAGCTTTATATTTAATAAAGTTTTTTTTTATTTTACAAATTCTGCAACTTATTTCAAAAATAAAAAAAACAAATTCTAAAATTCATTACATATATAATAAAACAAAATTATGACAAACATAAAATGTCACAAAATAATATTCAACAGCACTATATATATGTTATTATAAAATATTTTACAGCATCGAAATGGAGCTATGAAAACGAACATTACAGCACGAAACAAATGCTAGAAATAATAATTCGATAGCAGGTGTTTAACGCTATAATAGGGTAGCCTATTATAGCACTAAAAAAAACGCTATGATAGGTGGCATGGCTATTGTAGCTGCGGCTATCATAGCGTTTATGAAAACGCTACCAAAGGCCTATAGTAGCGTTTTCAGTGTGCTACCAATACCCAGTTTTCTTGTAGTGTAGGTTTGGGTTTAGGGTTTAGGGTGTAGGATTAGTCTAGGGTTTAATTAAATTAGGATTTATAGGGTTTAGTTTTTAGGGGTGAAACCTATTTTTAGGGTTTATAATGTTGGTTTTAGGGGTGGAACATATTTTGGGTTTTTAAACCCTAAAACCACCATTATAAACCCTAAAACTCTATAAATAAAAGTGAACTTGAGTGATAAGGTTTATGATTTAAGAATAATAAGTGGTATTTAATACAATTTTCCTTCAAAGTGTAGTTTTGAAAGAATGGTAGCAAAAAAGTGTAAAAGAAATGAGTTAAAAGGTGTATTAGTGGTATTTTCCCTAACATTTTTGTAAGAAAATTCGATCATCCATAAATACGTAAATGTATACTCAACTACCTGACCTCTTAAATAAATAGAGAAACCAAAACAAACCAAATGTTATTATATAAAAACTTTATTTTGATTAGCATTTCCTAAAACACATGATTAATCAGTTTTCGTTTTAACTATAAAATCTTACATGAAAACCACAAAATCTTATTTTCGAACTCTACAAATCTCATGTTTAGGATTTTACCTCTAAAATCATGTTTTACTCAAAAGTTCTATTTTTTTATTATTATTATCAAACCGAAAAAATAATTTTTTGTACCACCCATAAAAATTAATATTTTATGCTGATAATATGGAATATTGTTTATAAGACAAACATATAATCGAAATCTGAATTGTGTTTCAAAGTGTGGAAGCACCCTCCCTTATACAAAAAGCTACATATTCATGGTTTCATTGCTAACCCACATAATTTTTTTTTTTTTTGATTTCTATCTTCTTCAAGTGCTTACATGACATATACTTATTGGATGTTTTGAAATCTCATGTAAACATGCTAAAGAAGTCCATAATTTAAACTATTGTTCATGATATAGAAATTTTGTTTAACAAATGACTTAACAATATAGTTACATCAATGTCACTATGTAAGCATGTTCAGTAGTATATAATTTTTTTTCTCCCAATGTAGATATATTTTTTTTTAAAAACAATGACTTTACAAAATAGCTACATCAGTATCACTATATTAATTAGGTCCCTTATAATTATTATGACATAATTTTTTTAAAAAAAATTGGTAACTCCTTTTTATTCATTTAATTTAAAACTAGATAAAAAAATTATAGCTAATATTTCTAAATTATTTATAAAATTTTTAACTTCTATAATTTCGTTTTTTATATTGTATATACTCCGTCATACGGTTAGTAGCGTCTATTATTGAAATCATGGCGTGTCATAGCCACGGTATTGTGAGTGCCTAAGACTCTCAGACCGTTCACCTGGGGGAATGATACATCCTAAGTACCTAAAGATCATCCCTTCTCAGAGATGGCATAAAGATCAGATCACCTTAAAGAGTATCATCGAAAACAAAGAGACTCGACACCATTCTACTAACGAGATATGTACAGACCTATTACTACACAGATCTGAACAAGAGAACTACTCGCTCATAGTAAAAGAGAAAGAGATGATTTATTGAAACGAACCAAGAGAGTGTGTGACAAAACTTGGATGAATACAAAGAAACAAATACAAGAGTATATATACGTAGAGGCACGAGCTATGGTAAAAAGGTGTATTCTAGAAGCTCAATATTAAGTATCAATCAGCTTCAATTTGGATCAACGTCTTCTGGAAAGTTTCCATTTTTGCCTTCAAGAAGGTGTCGACCGACACCAAGATGTGGTGTCGGACAACATTGAGGTACGAACTTCAAGAAATCTTCGATTTAAGTGTCGACCGCCACTCTACGATAGGAATCCTCATTTCTTCGGTTCTTGCTCCATTACTTGGTGATAAACGCCATTGTTCTTCCAAAACCCACAAAAACCCCCAACACGTACTTTTACCTAAGAAAACTCTTAAAATGATAAAACATGGGGAAATCCCCATAAAAGATAGCTACGAACGTGTAAAAAATATGTCAAAATCACGTCGTATCAAGCATCTATTATTGGAATCCCGATATGTCATAGCCACGGCATTGTCAGTGCCTAGGACCCTAAGACCATTCACCTTAGGGAATGATACATCCTAAGTACCTAAAGATCCTCCCTTCTTAGAGAGGACATAGAGATGAGATCACTTTAAAGAGTATCATTGAAAACAAAGAGACTCGGCACAATTATACTAACGAGATATGTACAAACATATTACCACACAAACCTTAACAAGAGAACTACTCGCTCATTTCTTCGGTTCTTGCTCCATTACTTGATGATAAATGTCGTTGTTCTTCCAAAAGCTACAAAAAATCCCCAACATGTACATTTACGTAAAAAAACTCTTAAAATGATAAAATATTGGGAAAATCCTCGTAAAAGATAGCTACGAACGCGTGGAAAAGAGGTCAAAATCACGTCGTACCAAATCTTCCAAACTTAAACTTTGCTCGTCCTCGAGTAAAGACAAGAAAGAAAAGGTAAGGAAAAGTTTGAAAACTTGAGAACTCAGCATGATTCAGGTTGATTGATCAATCATTAGACTTGGGAGCCATTAGTGTGCAATCTTACCAGGAATGACTGCCTCAAACTTCTCATCCGGACATTCGAAGTCAAACGAATTCAGACCACAACCCGACTTCATCGCCCGTCTCGTCATCCAATTTCATCTTCCAACCCTTCTAGATTCATACCCTCACAGTGCTTGGCCAACATTGATTTTATGATGGTTTTGATTTTGATGACGTTTTATGGTTTTGGTTTTCTACTCTCCCCCAGACTTATCTTTCGAAGACTTTTTGATGGATGATAACAATGGAGTGAAGGTTTGTCTCTTTGAATGCGTTTCATGGGAGAATCATTATTCAAAATCATCTTCCACCCTTGCTTAGGATCAACTCTAAGAATTTTCTTAGAGTCATGTTTCCCGCTGGGTGTTTTAGACAATACGCATGAAGTCACTTTTTCGAAAGGGAGAGTAGATTGGGTTGAAGAACTTGCTAAGCATGAGAGAGAAAATCAAGGTTGGAGTGATGACGAGGTGCAACAATGGGCTCGGTAAAAGACTTTACATCACAAAGCATGGGTGCATCGATGACTCGTTAGCCTTTTGATGATCCGATAGTCAAACTTGAATAAATATGCACAAGAATGTTCTCTAGGAAAAAGAGGATTAGAAGAATCAAAAGGAATCACATGGTCACTGAACTCAAACCTCTTTGTTATTTTAGGGATTTTTTTTTAAAATCGCTTGAATTTTGAGCTGAAAAGACAAGAAAGAACGAGATAAGTTAGTACANGCCCCCCCCCCCCCCCCCCCCCGACTTAAACTTAGCATTGTCCCTAGTGTTTTAGCTAAGCCCAGAAAGGAAGAAAGGAGAAATAAATGTTGCCACTAGAGTGGGGTGTCGTCCGACACCTCTTTGAGAATTCACGATATGAAGCACAGTGTCGACCGACACAAGATTGTAGTGTCGACAGACTCTCACACATCTCTTAATCAAAGTCTGATTTTATTCAATAAAACAAAGGAAAACGTAAAACATAAAACTGAAAGTTATAAAAAGAAAAGAAAAGAAAACTCACAAAGATGGGTTGCCTCCCATCAAGCGCTTGTTTTACGTCATTAGCTTCACAGATAGGATATCTCTCTAATTATCGAAAACGATTTATGGGTAAAACACCTCAGGGTAGATATGCGTAAAAGAGATCCGTTGATTTGCGAAATCCATGACAGCTCCCACCGTTTTGAGAAAGGTCGTTCTAAGGATCACTTTAGCGAATCCATCTTTCGCTATCTTCATAACGTGGAAATCTACAGGTACCATGGCTTCACTGATCTTTAGCATTAGGTTATGAATGTAACCCATTGCTTTGACGACGGATCCTCAAACCGCTTCAATCCCCATGATCATCGGATCTTCAACTTATACCCCTAGTCTCTTTGTCTCCGACCAAGTCATTATGTTCACCGTTTCCCCGGTGTCACATAGACATTTCTCCAACGGTTTGTTCAATTCCGGGATCTTGCAATTCAAGTATACCATTTCTGAGAAGGGAGAGTCTTTGTTAACATTTTGACTAAACATACATTCTCATCGGATGATTCTTCCTTGCTAACTGAGATGGCATCGTCAGATGGTGGTGGGGTTGAGCGATCTAGTCCTTCGATGTTGTTGATGGTGTTAACTCGAGCTATTGTTGATGTTTTCTTTTGCCTCTTTGCTTCTCCCTGGTGGTTTTCCTTTAGAGTCTCCACTCTTGATGTTAGCATCTCGATCTTTGCATTCTGCACTTTGTAGATAGATGCTAAGATGATGCTTAGATTGGTAGTGAGTGTATTCTGACTTCTGCCACCCTTTCCAAATCCTCCAGATCAACCCAAGAAAATATATTCAGCTTCTTTCTGNGGGGGGGGGGGGGGGGGGGGGGGGGGGGGGACGTGCAATTTCTCCGAGTGGGACGAGTGGAGCCTTTATTGCTTTCTCAAGCTTGTCTATTGACTCCCTAAACTCCTGGAACTATTTCTTTGCAGTTGGTGTGTCAAGATCCCAAGTCATGATGTAAGTACCTAAAACAAGTTATAAAAGAAAATTTATTAGTAAAGCAAAAAAAGTAGAACAAAACTACCCTAAATTGTTGCGATTGGTCCCTGGCAACGACGCCAATTTGATGATGGTGTTTTGGGCACCAGGTAATCAAATAAATTTATATACCCGTATAAATAATCGAAATTAATCGGTGTAGTATAGATGGTTTCGAATACATAGACCAATGAACAATCTAGGCTATAAATGAAATACGATTAAAGTAAATACTAAACTACCAAACAAAGTATGAGAATAATGATGAAACAAAATAACCAAAGAACATAGATCAAGCACAATGATAATGATGATGAGGATGACTACAAGAAACATCAACAATTGGAAAGAAAACAAATAAACAATCAAAATAAATAGAAAGAATAGTATATCCGACGTCAGAGTCGACGCCCACCGGATAATCGTGGAATATGATGTGTGTCGTCATGCTAATTTTTTTATTTTTAATTTCAACCAAACATTGATAATCATAAAGTTTCACTCAAACTGGTTGCCCAATTCGGTGGTTACTAAAATTGTTTTCATTAGTACTTTTAAGTTTTAATATAATATTTGGCCAAAAAAAGAGTACATCTTATCAAAAATAATCCATCTCAAAATAGGGCCCTCTCAAAATATAGTGTATGAATGGGGAGCGGGTTATGTGTGGGTAAAAGGTGGATCAGTAGTGAAAAAAACGCACTTTAACGTTCCTAATCACATGTGTTATAAAATTGAAGATGGATTTCACCATGCACAGTAAGAATACGCCTTATACAGTAGTTGAGTGTCAAATTTGTGTTCCACATGCACAGTAATTACATAACATTTTTTATGCGTACAGATGGTGGATTGCATTTCATTACTCTTTTCATTTTTTATAATAATAATTATATTAAATAGATATATTAAACCATTATATCACATTAATGATAATTAATATTTTTAATGTCACAAAACTTGAAAATGTATTATATAAACTTATAACCACCACTTAATATTTTTTTATATACATTATCGTATATAACAATTTTATTCTAATTTCATTATTTTAATAATTTTAAATTTATATGTAAATACCAGATAATTAAATGTACAATTATGTCAAATAGAATATTATATAATATTTAGTTTTATAGACAAATAATTAAATTCATAATTATGTATAGTGGAATATTATATAATACTTAGTTTTATTTTCAAATGATTAAATTATGTATAAATATTAAATAATACTCTTGATAATAATATAAATAAATTTAATTTTTACTATTCTACCCGCTTGATCCGTTTTTTTCCATTCACACATATTTATTCACACTTGAACCGATTTACCTACAGTAAACAGTTTGAAACATTTGGACCACACTTGATCCGTTTGATCTGTTTGAACCGCACTGCTTGAACCGCTCTCCCATTCGAACCCATAATAGGCCACATAAATTAAATTTTGTTGAATAGTAGTAAGCAGTTAAAAAAACATTAGGTTAACCATGGGGTTTAAAGCTGGCGGTGAAATAGTAAAGAGCGAGGGCCTAGAGAAGATGTCTCAGTTTCACCCATTTGTTTTTTACCAAAAATAAAAAGAAATAATAAAAAATAATAATATTTGTTACCATTAAAGAGAGAAAGAGATATATTATTGAGATATGGTAACGAGAGTGTTTGGGATGAGAGGCGCAACATCATGGCGCATATTAGCAACAGCCCTAATTGTTTTCTGGGTCCTTCGGTTTCCTTTGTCTTCCTCTTTATCCCTTTCCCAAAACCTAATCGCCTCTCTTCTTCTCCTTTCACCTCTCTTCCTCGCAAATCGCTTTTTTCTCTCATCCGGAATCGTCACCTCTCATCAGATTTCTCGTCTTCTCCTCCGATTTCAACGATTCCAGGTATCCTTCTTTCATTTTTCGTTGTTTTGATCTCAGATCTGGTGATTCTGAAACAAAACTCACGATTATTTCTCTCGGATCTGATCTGGTTTTGTGGATTCATCTAGAAATGGTTTCAATTCTGAATTCGGATCGGCTTTGTTTGCAGGAATTCGCTGAATCGTAGGTCAGCTTCTCGCAAAGATGCAAGCCTATGAACAGGTAAGTTTTTTTTTTTTTTTTTGGAATTCGCTTGAAGCTAGATCTAACACGGATTCTGTATTTTTTTTGAATTGCAGGACCTTGATGATGAAGCGGGGTATGATGATTACTATTCTGATGAAGATGAATATGAGGAGGAGGAAGAAGAAAGACAACCTCCCAAGGAGGAATTGGAATATCTTGAATTACGCCAAAAGTTGAAGGATTCCATCAGGAAGAATATGGGCAAAGGAACTGCCAATGCTCAATCTTCGCAGCAGCGAAGAAGAAAGCTTCCCTATAACGAGTAATTCGAATTTCTGTCTTTTGACTTGTAAATAAACATCTTGTAATGCGTTTTGCGTTTTGATTGATGGTGTTTCTTGTTTTTCTTCTTCTGCAGCTTTGGTTCCTTCTTTGGTCCTTCGCAGCCTGTTATTTCCTCAAGGGTTATACAAGAAAGCAAATCCCTCCTAGAAAACGAGATACGGACTGCTAGAATGCCAAACTCCACCCAAAATGTGTGTGCCTTGATCTTGTTTTCATCATTTGATATGATGTTTTATGCTGATACGATTCTTTTTTTTTTTCTGGTGCAGAAGAAAAGACCTGTTCCAGCGAGCACTTCAGGGACTAAGAGTATTTCACATGACAAGCGGCCTAAAGTTGTGAATGAGGTGAGGAGGAAAGTTGAGGCTCTTAAAGATACGAGAGACTATTCCTTCTTGTTATCTGATGATGCCGAGCTTCCTGTTCCCAAGAAGGATTCTCTGTCTCGAACTGCCTCCTTTCCTAATTCTGGTATGTTTTGTGTCTACTGAAAATCTTGTTTGCTCTCTGTCATCTTTAAAGCATACCATTTTCATGGAGATAACTTATACAGGTTTTTTGCTGATGTTCAAGAGTCTCGATCTGCTCAATTATCAGCGAGGCCCAAACAATCATCAGGTATTAATGGTAGAGTTGCTCAAGGTCCCCCACGTGAGGAGAAGAGACCCATTTCAGCAAATGGGCATTCCAGACCGACTTCTTCGAGCTCCCAATTGCAAAATTCTAGATCAGTGGCCTCTGGCAGCCAGATGCCTTCGAGATCTGTCTCAGGAAGACAGGTTTCCTCTAGCAGCCAAGTGCAAAATTCAAGACCAGCACCCTCTGGCGGTAGTCATTTGCAGCAAAGGATTGCATCCTCGGGAAGCCAAAGACCAGGTTCCTCAGCAAACCGTCATGCACCCATGAGACCTTCAAGTTCCGCTGTGAATGGCCAGTCAGCTAACCGCAGTGGCCAATTGAATTCCAGACAAAATTCCCAAAGGCCAGCTCCGGCGAAACTGCCATTAGATCATCAGAGAAAGCAGATGAGCAGCAGTAGCAATGGGGTTGGTCCTGGTAGGTCAGCTCCAACGGGAAGATCGTTGCCTCCTTCTAAGTCATCATTGGATAGAAGGCCCTCAATTTCTGCGGGAAAAAGCTCTCTTCAAAGTGCTCAGAGACCGTCTTCATCAAGACCAATGTCATCTGATCCCAGGCAACGGGTGGCAGAACATAGAAAGGTTTCCCGTGACCCTGCCACATCCCAAATGATCCCAAGACAATCAGTGCCTACCTCAAAACACCAGGTATCATGATTGTTTGCATCTTTCGTTTATCTCCTTTAAGTAAAACATAAAAACTAGCAAAGGCACTAATTGTGTCAAGTAACTTGTACAGATGATGAGTAAATCGGCCCCCAAGAGACCTTCAGTGCATGATATAGATGATGATCGGAGACCGCCAAAGAAGAAGAGGCCTGTAAGAGTGTCAGAGGATGATAAGGCATTGGACATAATTAGAAGAATGTTCAAGTACTGCTTTAAACTGTCGTCGTACTCTCAAATCTATTACAACTTTTTTAATGTTTTTTACCCTTGACACTTAATGGGTGTTGTGTTTCAATCTCAGGACTGATCGCTATGCGGATCGTGACGATGATGACCGAAACATGGAAGCAGGCTGGGATGATATTATGAAGGAAGAGAGACGAAGGTACATAAAACATTTTGATCTGGAGTTCCATATATCTGTTTCATGTAATATCTCTGAACTGTCATGTTAAAATTGTACAATGTAGTGCAAGAATAGGAAAGGAGGAAGATGAACAGGAAGCACTTCTGATTGCAGAAGAGGAAAGGCGAGAAAGACTGAGAAAGAGTCGGAAGCTGAACCGTTGAGAGTTTGAAGAATACTTTGCTCTTCTCGTCTTCTTTTAGGGACTTTTGAGATCTTTTTTTTAGTGTTCTCCCATTTAAAATCTCTTTGGCCGCTTGAGGCAAAAGAGTTTTTAACTTACTTTTTCTTTTTCCTTTGAAATTAAGCATCTTTTGTTCTTGGAATTGTACAATTAGTAATACTATCTTATTGGGTCACTTCAGGGATTTTCTTGGTAACCTTCAATGGTGGTGAAAAGTTTGATTCCAGATCAATAAAGAGAGAAAAAGAATATCTTTATTCACGTGAAGTAGCTTTAGTTTGAATTTGAATATGATATTTGTGATTCTTTCTCTCCCGAATATCTAATGGCGATCAAAGAAGAGAATTGTCTGCCTACGGCCATGGAGATGTCGAGGTGTGATTCTCCTTGTTCTTCTACTCCTTACGCGGAGTTAGAGACTGTTCGAAGCTTAGAAGTCGTTGGATCTTCCTCTCTCTCTCCCGTCTGGTATATAATAACGTTTTTTTTACTCAGATTTTGGTCTCTGCCTTCACCAAAATGCGATTTGTGTTATTTACATGAGAGTCTGTAACTCATTTGCATGTTTGCACTCAATTCTATACGTTAAAAATACTGAGTTTGGAGTTTTGATTGCCTTCTTGTAATCAGTGTCTTCTTCAAAAATGTTTCAGGCTACTGGTGATCTTTTGCGTTATTAACTTGCTAAACTACATGGACCGTGGTGCGATAGCCAGCAATGGAGTTAATGGAACTTCCAAGAGTTGTAATGATAAGGGCAAATGTACTCCTGCAACTGGAATTCAGTAAGAGATCTCTGATACAGCCTAGGATTAGTAACTATCTGTGGCTTTTCTCTGATGTCAAAATTGCTTTGGTTTAGGGGACATTTTAACTTAAGTAATTTTGAAGATGGTGTATTGTCATCTTCATTTATGGTTGGCCTTCTTATTGCATCACCAATCTTTGCTTCATTAGCAAAAAGGTGAGAAACACTCTCCCTTACTCACGTCTTAAACAAATTAAGCTTATTGCAGTGGTTTTTGTTTTGGTGCAAGTGCAGCTTCAATCCATTTAGGCTTATTGGAGTCGGCTTAACAGTTTGGACTATTGCAGTTCTTGGTTGTGGCATTTCCTTTGCCTTTTGGTTTATCGTCTTATGCCGCATGTAAGTCTGATTTTTGTTTTTGTCCCAATCTTACACTATGACTTATTTGCGCAAGTACAAAATGTAAGTTAATTATTTCTCCTAGGTTCGTTGGTGTAGGTGAAGCTTCTTTCATCAGTCTTGCAGCTCCTTTTATAGATGATAATGCTCCTCTCAAACAGGTTTGTTAATTTGTTTTCCACTTTTTATAAAGCCAGATGCACATTTTTATTCGTAAAATTTCATCTCTCTTATATATTTTCAGAAAGCTATGTGGCTTGCACTGTTTTACATGTGTATACCAAGTGGTGTTGCTCTTGGTTACGTCTATGGTGGATATGTAAGTATCCGTTGATATCAAAGCTTTGTTTTTTTCTTTCGAAAACTCATTCCGTAGTTCCTTCTTGGTTGCTTATAGGTCGGGAAACATTTTGGTTGGCGCTACGCATTTTGGGGAGAAGCTGTTTTAATGGCTCCTTTTGCTGTTCTTGGTTTCTTGATGAAACCTTTGGAGCTAAAAGGTTAGCAAATTCTGGTCTTCTGATAATAAGAATGAAAAAGTGTTAGAGATGTTCATCTGAGAAAAGTTTAAAACAGGGTTTACTACTACTGATTCGATAAAGACGGTTGGATCAGTTGAAGCAATGACTTCATCAGTAGGTAATTTTTTCAATCTCTCCTCTATCAGTACTGATGAACTATGATAATACAGCTGTACAGTGATCAATCGAGCTTTTTTGCAGGTTCAGGGATATTGAAAAATAACAATCATGTTCAAGTTAGTGGTAATGAGATTGAGCATGATCCGTTTGAAGTTGAAGTTCCCATTGGAACTTACAAGTGAGACAATTTCAAGATTTCTGTTACTTTTTTTCTTTTCTTTTCATTTTCCTCCATATGCCTACATATTTAACAAATTGCGACAGGTCGAGTTATACAAGCGCAGTTTGGAGATCTTGTACTCGATTCGTGCAGGATATGAAAACTCTATGTAAAGGAAAGGTCTTTGTTGTGAATGTATTAGGTAAATCTTTTCGTCTACTGTCTCGTTCTTCTTTATCTTATTCATTGATCGAGATTGACCTCCTAACAGGTTATGTAGCATACAACTTTGTCGTTGGAGCATATTCATATTGGGGACCAAAGGCTGGTTATAACATTTACAAAATGGTAAAACAGTTATTCATCAATCTCTCTCTTGTTTGAACTAAGATGGTCATTGAGGACTTCACGGGTTTATGAAATGATCAAACTTTGTTTTTGATAAGAAATTGTATCTTGACAGAGAAATGCTGATATGATCTTCGGGGCAGTGACTATCATTTGTGGAATTGTTGGAACGTTAACAGGAGGTTTTATACTTGACCGCGTCAATACTACACTTCCAAATGCTTTTAAGGTAAAATAGCTTTGCTTCTTGTTTTCTGATCACTCTGGGTTCTGTACATCAAAACCTTTTTTGTTCTTGGATTTGTAAGCTCTTATCTGGAGCAACTTTTCTTGGGGCCATATTTTGCTTCACTGCATTCACCTTAAAGAGTTTATACGGTTTCATCGCTCTGTTTGCCTTAGGAGAGCTTCTTGTATTTGTTACACAGGTATAAAGTTAAACTTTGAGTAGCCTTTTGTTGTTGTAATGTAAAATTGCTCATCAAGAACAGCTTCTGTCTTTCTTTCTTTCTTTCTTTCTTCAGGCTCCTGTGAATTATGTGTGTTTGCACTGCGTGAAACCAAGTTTACGACCATTATCAATGGCTACATCCACTGTCGCAATTCACATATTCGGAGATGTTCCCTCTTCGCCTCTTGTCGGAATCGTTCAGGTTAAAACCCTTCTTTCATCTAAAATCCTGGAGAAAAACACAAAAGTTCTAGGAGCCAAAATGCTTCCATTCTTGTGCAGGATCATATTCACAGTTGGAGGAAAACCGCGTTGATCTTAACATCGATTCTGTTCTTAGCTGCTGCGATATGGTTTACAGGTAAATTAAAATTTGAAATCTATCACCCAAATAATCGCAGAAAAAGGCTTTGTGGTTCAAACCAAGAACTATTGTTGTTGCGAATTTGGTTTTGCCAGGAACATTCATAAAAAGTGTAGATCCCGAGTTCGATGAAGAAGAAACCGGATGTGAAAACTTATCTCCATAGATACTTTACCTTAATAGGAATCTGTATGTATTGAAGTCTTGTACAGTTCCAAAACCCAATGTCTAATACCAAGATTATATTCAAACTTTTTGGACTAAATGTAACATAAACTGAACATATAACAAGAAGAATCCAAATACAAACAGGGAAAAGAGATTTGATGCTTTAATAGAGCCTACCGGTGCAATCGGAAGCACCACAATGGCAAATTTTCTTTCTGATATTCCCGTTAGCGTCGCGTACCTGATCAATCATGTAATTGTAATGGTAAGAGAGTTCTTCAAGCGGAGGTATATTGTCCATTGCAATGAACATCACATGAGGGATTCTCGTGTCTTCATGATCATACAACACATTCTGTGCATACAGATTTGGAGAGCAGCTGTGGTTTATGAACCTCCCTATGTTCCCTTTCCTCGCAGCATCAATCGTGAATCCGCTCGACTCATCTTCTTCTATGGCCGGGCCTGCCCCTGTCCCGGGCATAAGGTTTGACATCCCTTCCGCTAAAGAATTATCGTATTTGTTACCGATATCAAAGAGATATTCATCGTTCCCGGTTCTTCTTTCTGCTTCTTTATCCTCTAAAAGCTCACCTACGTATTCGCATATAAAGCTGCCTGAAGGGATCGAATTAAGTGATCTCACCCCCCAACCTCTTGATGCGGTTTTAAAGATCTCGAGCTGGAACTTGATCCCACGTTGTGTAGCTCTTAGATAACAAGAAGGCGGGCATCTGCAGAGTGGGCCACACTCGTAGATTAAATTTTTCGCACCAACGACGGCTCCATCGTAGTTGTACGGTATCTCACCTCCGTTTTTAGCCACGCATGCACAGTTTCTCGCTTCTGTGCAGCGTGTGGTGCAACCGCATGCCTTCGGAGGAATTGGTCTGCACCAATCTGGGTATATCATTTTAACCGTGTAGATGAACATAGGTGGCTTCTCGTCATCTATTTCATTCACCGCAGAAATGGGTAATCTCTCTTTCCCTTCTGAGATGTCAAGTTTGCATAGACCTTCCCTGTATTCTAACTTCTTTGATTTTTTCACAACTTTCCAAGAAAGCTCAGGCTGCCCCGGCATGCGCCTAAGTTTAAACCTGAAGACGAGCTTCCCATGAGTTCCGGTTTCTTGCCAATAATCCTCAACAACATACAATCCGTCATAGACATAAGTTCTGCCTTTTGCATCAGATGACGATTCTAAAGCTGCGTTTTTGTTGCCTCTTATGACACGAACGGGGTTCTTCTTGTTATAGCTGTTTGCTAGTGCAAGGTTACCCGTTATAAGTTGTTGGTCTTCGGGCTCTTTCACTTCTTTTCCTTTTTTATTTACTTTCATAACATTTCCGCCTTGCCCCGTGTAGATCAAGACATCCGAGTTATCCAACTCATCATCGTACCCTCCAGAGGCTACAATGCTCGTCGCAATTAGTTCATCATCACTGTCTTTCATACAATCAATACCACCTTGACTCGGTCTATGTATACCGAGAACGTTCAGCTCCATCCTATATTGAAACTCAGCACCAACCTCAAGCCCAGGCACAGGTCCTATGATCTGTTTACTAGTGTTGAGGTATAACCCTTTCGCTTTGAGAAGCTTCGCAGCCTCGAAATCTACTCTAATCTTTCGATCCCCTTTTTTCTTAGGCTTTGCTTCTTGTTCTTGCAAAATTTTTCTACAAGCTCCATGGAAAAGACGTAGAGTTTCCTTTACTTTGTTCCGCATACTATCACCGCTACTTGAACCATTGGGGCGTGATGGAGGAATCCCGACTTCAAATGAATGAGACTGTCGAGCTATTTCCTGGTCAGAAGAATGTTCTATATCCAGACTAACCATCTCACGCGAAAATGAATTCCTCGTACTGTTCTTCGTCCTAGATCCTTCACCATACTCTGGCTTGATTGCTTTGGTGAGCTTCAAGGGTGCATGCAATGCAACTCCTTTCTTTGCCTTTTTTCCACCCGCAACGTGAATTGGTTTTGGAAACGAAGCAGTTAACGTTTTACGTTTTAATGGCTCAGGAACATCCATTGTTATGTTCTTAGCAAGAGACTGACCCAAATGGGCTCTTCCGAGACTTTGTTCGTCCTTATAAACAACCATATCCCTCACCATGTTTTGTGTGGTGCTGGCATCAGCAGAACCCGACTTCTCAAGAACTAAGTTCTTTCCCGATGACAGAGTAACCTCTACAGTATCTTCACAGTTAAAAGAATCGCTTCCTGTTTTTGGAGGTAAGTCTCTTACAACAACTTCTCCTTCATGAAGCTGTTTTGTACTTACACCAACAGAAGCCAAAGCCAGAGCCACATCTTTCGAAACACTTGATGCACAGATAGAATTCTCATGATTATCATCCGGCAAGATCATGCGCAGTGGCTGAACATCCACAGGCTCAGCCATGTTTCGATCACTAGAATTCTCCGGCAGAATCCCATCTCGTTGTGCAAACATCAATTCATCACATCCATCTTTGATTGCTTCCGGTTCCACCACATTAACCTGAACAGATACTCCAACTCCCACGACATTACGAGGCTGTTGCTCATCAACCTGAGCATTCCCATTGGATCTGAGACGCATTGCCAAGGTTCCGCAACCAGGTGGGAAGTCTCGAACCGCATAAACTTTGCGGCGCTTGAACTTAAATCGCCCCACAGAAGCGGCCGAACCATTGTGCAAAACATTGGCTTCTCCATTAACATTACTACTCAACGAACTAACTTTGTTAGATTCTGAATGTACCATATTGTCCACTAAACCCATTCCAAGACAGACATAGACTCATCAACCACTGCAACAAACAATCAACAAAATCATTGTTCATCTCAAAGCGATTCCACAATTTCATTGGATTCTAAGTAGAGAACGGAACCTAAAACAAATCGGAAATCAAATTCGGGAATCAGAGAAAGAGATTCAGATTAAGGGAAGAGAAATTTACCGATCGACAAAACGACGAAGAGATTGATGAACAGAATTCGAATGTATAAATCACAAAATCGAATTTGACAAGAGTGCCATGATAACTTCCACACCTCCCCGTCGAAAGGGATTTACTCTCCTTTTTATTTTAACTAGTATTGATAATTAAATCAGTCCAGATCCATGGTATTTAGTTATGAGGATTTGCGTTCAATAACCAACGAAAAAAAAAAAAAAAAAGTTATAATTTAAAAAATAACTAAATATTCTATATGTGTCAAAATCTCCACTATTCGTATTTACGTATTTTGATTATTATTATTTTTTTTTTCTTTTTTTGTTATTCACCAAATTCAGTCTTTACGTATTTGTCTACTTCCACCGTATTTTCATTCTGTATTATGTATCACTAACTACTTTTCTTTTACTTAATCTATATGTTAACTAGATATTATTTTATAACCATAATTATACCATTGTCAGTAATAAAAGTTATTTACTCAAAAAACAATTATTATATTAGCGTTTACAACAGTAAATTACATGTATACATACTAATGTGTTTTCTACGCATATACTCCAAATTAATGAACTCTTTTTTACACACCTTGATTAGTATAAACATTATACTCTACTATTCAAACTTATCGACTCACTTTTCTGATTCTAATTAAAATCACTTTAAATGATTGCTTAAAGCCACTAATCGCGTTTACAACAAACCACATGAAGGATTTTTGATCTAGTCTAACCATTTAGGACTAGCCAATCCTAATCCCTAAGATCTCTGTAATTGAATCACAGATTCCCAGATCTCGAGTTTACCTGATGATTAATGGCAGCGGAGTGATCAGGTAATCGAGAGAAAGAGTGCCTCAAGTGCTGCACCTCTACAGGATCCACACGCACAAAGATCTGGATGTGGTATGCTAGTGCCTGGGAATGACATGGGCTAGGGTTTTCTTTTCAGGTTTCTGATAAACTGATACTGGAAAACAGAAACCTAAATATCATATATATAGGCTGATTTCCGAAAACCCTAAAAGCCCAAAGCCCAAAGTCTGATCGGCCCAATCAACTGATTCAATCAGGCCCGATCATTCTGGACTTTGTGTCGATCGACACTAGGCCTGTGTCGATCGACACCTCTCTTAGCTAGTGTTAATCGCCACAACTCTTTGTGTCGATCGACACCTAGTCATAAACCCGTGTAACAATTACACATTCCCAATATTGTTATCCAGTTCGCTTAGGTGTGTGACCCTATAGGATCATGTGATACTGGCAATGAGTTCATAACTCATAAATTATAAGCGGCTTCTAACAAAGCATTATGACTACCCAGTTTCACATGACTGTCTTAACTCGACTTCACAACCATGTCTGAGTTAGTACAGTGTGATCTCCAGGACATTCCCTTCAACACATTTATCCAAATCAGAATCCAACTCAACATTTTTAATTCAACATTCGACCCATGCCATTGACACAAAATTTATAACCTAAAATCAAAATCGATTTTGGAGGAAAATTAGGTCTAAGAATTGGGACTGAGAGAAATCGAGGGAAGGGTTTTATGGTGATTCAAGAAATGATGGCCAAAGGCCGATAAAGCTTATGAAATGTAGCTAGCAAAGAGTGATCATGACGATATCGACTATGTTAGGAATTGGAGATTGAGCTTAATGAGGATGGAATGAGAGTGAGTACTAATGAATATAGCAGCGACAACAAAGAAAGCAAGGTAATGAATATAGCACTGACAACAATTAAAGCAAGGAAAGTGAAGAAAGTGATGAAGATGGTGAGCAAGCTAACGAGGAAGTTGCCAATGAAGATGTTGTAAATGAGAATGAAGATGAAGTAGATAATGAAGGCAGGGATGATGAGGGAACTAAGAAACCAAAGAAGAAGAAGAAAAACAACGACAGTGAGAGTGAATACGAAGAAGATATGACGAAAATGTTTGAGTATGAGATAGAGGAGACAGTGTCTGCGTTTATTGAGGAAATCTCAATTGGTCGGAGTGAGATTCCAAATTATTCTGATGAGGATGATGATCCAATAGTGTCGAGAGATAAGATAATTAGAAGAGGAAGACTAGATAGTTTAGCTTTAAGGTTAGCTTTAAGGGAAGACCAGATAGGAAAATTCAAAATCGATTTGGGGAAAAAAATAAAGATCTTAGAATTGGGATTGAGAGAATCGAGAGAGAGGTCTGAAGAGCATTTGTCTTGGAAGAATGAGCAATTCTTCTTCGAGCTCAGGTCGAATTACTTCTTGAATATCCCATGGGATTCCGACTAAATTTTGGTGTGGGGAGAGCATTGTGACATACACTTCGATGACAAAAAAAAAAATCCGAGTCGAAGATTTTATCAATGTGCCAATATTGTGTTGCAGATTTGTGTTCTATAATATTCTTTTTGAATGTTAGCGTATACAAATGAATGAAATTGAAACTAGTGCGTGTTTTCATTATGTGTCAGTGGAAAAATGAACAATATTTGTTTCACTAGATTGATGAGGCATTGGTTGAAGAGGTTTGAATGGTCAATATGAAGCATATGAGACTAGATGAAGATGTGAAAGATATGAAGAAAAGCTTTTTGGAGCTTACTAAGCATCATAAAACAGTGATGGAGAATCTTGAGCTAGAGCTGAAACATCTGAATGAGATGTCTGCGAAAGAGCTCACTGTTGCTAAGAGGAATATGGAAGACACTGCATACGAAATCTTGAAGACAGTGGTGTTGTGGTTGTACTTTAGGAGTTTTGGCATGGATTTATGGTTTGTTAGTTATTAAGTTTGAAATTCCTAATGGTTTCTAAACTATGTTGGGGTGGTTGTTGTTTCTGTTAATCATGTTGTAATGTGAAAATCTGTTTATCTAAATGGTTAGTAGATATAAATCTCTTTATGTACTCAACTTCATCGTTAAACAAAAAAATTAAGAAGCCATAGTCAAATGATAAAATTACAAGTACCAAATTATAAGTCAATTAGCCGATCGAAACATGATTGCTCTAGCATAGAAAAGAGTCAACCATATGTAAAAAAAACAAAAAAAAAAATACAAAAGCAGAGTTCTTAAAAGCATGGCAAAAGACACAACAAATTAAACGACCAAACTACCAAGATTACTCTAGTTGTCTCTTTGACTTTGTTGGAGTTGAGAAAATGATATATCAACGTAAAATGAACACATTACAAAACCTGAATATAAGAGTTCATCAAACATAAAATTTATTGTAAAATACAGACTGAGTTAGAAATAACCCACATACCTCGTCTTGTCTTGCTTTATTCTTTGATTTCCTTGGATTTTTTGGAGCCTTAGGCTTTCTACACTTCCCTTTGTTGTGTCCACCTTGTCCATAATTTGAACATAGCCTAACCTTCAGGTTGTTAGGCTTTTGAAACTTTGGACAACCTGCTGTATTATGATCATTTTCTCCACATAATGCATAATGCATCCTCTTCTTCCAAGCAAGTGCTTATATTTTTTCTTCTTTAGAGACCTCATGCTTCCTTTTCTTCCTTGGATACTTCTTCTTATAGTTTTATTTTTCCCAGGTAGAATTGGCTCTTTAGGAGCAATCACTAACCCATAGCTTGAATTCATCCAATACCTTAGTTGAGAACACCTCTGAGACATATTCTTAAACCACTAAAGGAATATCAATACAAGCTCCATAAGCATGTTCACAAGGGATTCCACTAGTTTGCCACTTACCACAAGAACATACTCTCCTTTATGCATATTGACGTTCTCATAATTTCCATCCAAGTGTTCAAACATTCCATGTGTTCCTTTTAACATTGTGCACCTATCAGCAGAAACCTTGTCCTTTGTAATAAAATTTGTGACATACTATGAATATCTCTCCTTGTATTGTTTACTTTCTTGTTTCTCTATGTCATCCTCTCCATTGATTGCCTCACATATGAATCATTGTCTTGGTGATTGTGGAGTTGAATGACTCGGTTGCATTGTTACCAACATCTTCATAGAAAAGGAGCATAGAGATCTAGACTAGACTCACAAATAAAGTGATCAATTTCTACTACTAGTTGTAGTCCGCCATGAAAGTTAGTAGCGTCTATTATTGGAATCTCGGCGTGTCATAACCACGGCTTTGTCAGAGCCTAGGACCCTAAAACCGTTCACTTGAGGGAACATACACTCTAATACCCAATGATCCTCCCATTTCGGGAATGACATAGAGATCGGATCACTCTAAAGAGTATCATCGAAAACCAAGAGAAACGACACCATCCTACCACTATGATATCGACACCATCCTACCACTATGATATGCACAATCATACTACTACTACACAAGACTCAAAAGAGAACTACTCACACATGGTGAGGAAAGACATGATACGAACCAAAATTTGTAGGGAAACTTTTTATTAAAACTTGGATGTTTGTAAAGTGAGAGCTACAAGAGTATATATAGGTAAGAGCGTCTTTAGGTAAAAGTACGCGTTGGAGGTTTTTTTGTGGCTTTTGGAAGCACTATGGAGTTCATAAACAAATTATGGAGCAAGGACCATAATTTGTTGTGACATTTTTATTTGTTCTTGCTCCATAATTTGTTGATGAACTCCATAGTGCTTCCANAACCCCCCCCCCCCCCCCCCCCCCAACGCGTACTTTTACCTAAAAAAGCACTTAAAATGATAAAACCAAGGAAAATCCCTTCAAAAGATAGCTACCGATGTTTGAAAAAGAGGTCAAAATCACATCGTANAACTCAAAAAAAAAAAAAAAAAAAAAAAGCGTGAACTTTGTCAAAATTGTCACAAAAAGCCTTAACTTTGTCAAAATTGCCAAAAAAGCATGAACTACAATATGACCGAACCAATCCAAACTATAAAAAAGGCGCGAAGGGAACCCTAAAACGAGCAAAATGTGTAAAATTGTTCATTCTGAATAGAGCGGTAATGATCTTTAGCTGTGTGAGACGTTCCCGTGGGGACGTTTGTCTTTCTATGATAATATGAGAGTCGTCAAGCAAATCGATCAAACACAACAAGGATGATGTTATTCAAGTTTCCATGTTCCTATGCAGGTAATGTGCTATCCAAGTTTCTATTTTTCGTTTATTTTGGTGAACTTGGTTGAATTTGCAAATGTGTTTGTTTCCTTGAATTATGTGCAGCTTCTAGCGTTACAGTCGATTATAGTTCTCTACTTGAATTACAGAGAGCATTTTGAAAGACATGTAATAGTCCCTCCACGCTGGACATCACGTCCTAGGATGTGGACTAGCAAATTCACTCAATATATGAAACACTGAGAACATATAAGGTTAATAATAATATTATTACTAGTAAACTTGGTGTTGTTGTTTTTTAGTTATGACTGTTTAGTATTCTAGTAATCTCATTTCCACAGAAGATACATAGTATTGGTGATGAATTTACCCCAACCCTTTTGCACACTATCCAATAACATAGATAAATTATCTCTTCCATGAATAATTACATGAACAATAGTGGATACATATGCTCTTTTTCTTTTTTGAAATCCAATCATATGAAAGTACCTGGTATAACAAGGTGTAGTTGTTATTAAACAAGGTGAAAAATGAGTT
>OVAF01001101.1:4482-25981 GCA_900406245.1 Odontarrhena argentea | reverse complement strand
GCCACTGCCTCTGCAGTGGCAATTCTGTGGTGACAATTAGCCTGTTTTCTTGTAGTGGTCGCCCTAGCAGCTAACTAGGACTTTATTTGTTTGTCCTTTCCATTATAACCAAAAAAGTCCGACTAAAGCCTTCTATATGCCTAAGTTTACCTCTAATTTACTCTCAGTAAAGAAAACGACTAAGGATCTTAATTGCCTTGCTATTTTTAGTCCTACTGATGTTATGTTGCAGGACATTGAGACAGGAAAAGTGTTTGGACATGGAGAGACAAAAGACGACCTCTATATCCTTGAAAACGTTTCCTCTTTATCTGTTACTGCTAACAATGCTTGTGCTATGAACACTGTGTGACATGCTAGACTAGGACATCCTCATACTCGTGCTCTGAATTTGATGTTACCTGATATTTCTTATGATTCTGCAAATTGTGAGGCTTGCATCTTAGGTAAACATTGCAAAACTGTTTTTCCTAAGTCAAGTACCATCTATGAGCATTGCTTTGATCTTATTCACTCTGATGTTTGGACATCACCATGTCTTTCTAGGGATAGAAACAAGTACTTTATGACATTCATTGATGAGAAGTCTAAGTATACTTGGATTACATTACCTCTCTCGAAAGATTATGTGTTTGATGCCTTTGTAAAATTTCAGGATTATGTGACTAACCAATTCAATGCCAAGATTAAGATTTTCAGGACAGATAATGGAGGCGAGTATATGGGACATCAGTTCCGGGATGATCTTGCAAAAGGTGGCATCATGCACCAAACGAGCTGCCCATACACACCACAATGAAGAATAGGCACCTTATGGAGGTAGCCAGATCTATGATGTTCTACCACAATGTTCCAAAGCGATTCTGGGGAGATGCATTGATGATGGCATGCTACCTCATCAACTGCATTCCTACACGAGTCCTTCAGGACTCTTCACCATTTCAGGTATTGAACAACAACACACCTTCCATTAACCATTTAAGAGTATTTGGATGTGTGTGCTTTGTGTTAGTACCAGGTGAATTACGAGACAAGCTTGATCCGAAGAGTATCAAATGTATGTTCCTGGGTTATTCTACAACTCAGAAGGGATACAAGTGCTTTGATCCAGCCAACAATCGCACCTATGTATCCAGAGATGTTAAGTTTCTTGAAGACAAGAGCTACTATCATGATAAGGATTGGGAGAGTTTGAAGGATCTACCCGAGCATACATCCGATAGAGCCAAGTGTCTTAGGCATATCTTAGAGCATATTGGCAACACTCCGCCTGCACCACAACCACCCCAGACAGCTCCAGTTCAAACTTCACCTGAGGTTGTGACTCCTGCCTCACCAAGCACACCTCCACCAACGACGGTTCCTCCCACAGTTGAAGATGTAGTTCAGACAGGTCCTGCAGAGGAAGCTCCAGATGATTTGAGTAGTGACGATGATCATGTGACTTTGGTTCCACACTTTAGGAGAAGCCAAAGGCTCAGAGGTCATCCCGATATGTTAGTATCTCACCATCCTGACACTTGGGCTCAGGAGCGAGTCTACTACCATGCTCATTCAGTCCGGCATCCGATTCAGGAAGTTTTTTCTCTCGACCAGTTACCAGCAGAACACCGGGCATTCCTTGGAAAGATCGACAATGAAGACATTCCTCAGAGCTATGAAGAAGCTAAGAAGAAAGATGTTTGGGTTGCAGCTATTAACGATGAAGTGGGCGCTATGGTTTGGAATAAGACTTGGGATGAGGAAGACCTTCCATCAGGGAAGAGATGTGTGAGCTCCAAGTGGATTTTCACCATCAAGTACAAGATCAATGGGGATATTGAATGGTATAAGGTGAGACTTGTAGCGAGATGATTCACTCATACTTATGGTGATGACTACACGGATACCTTTGCTCCGGTAGCGAAGCAGCATACAGTGAAAGTGGTTCTCTCTTTAGCCACAAACTTGGATTGGGACTTATGACAAATGGATGTGAAGAACGCGTTTCTACAAGGGGAGCTTGAGGAAGAGGTGTACATGACTCCACCTCCTGGTCTTGAAGACACATTCACTCCGGGAAAGTTACTCAGACTCCGCAAAGCCATCTATGGACTCAAGCAATCACCTCGGGCATGGTATCACAAACTGAGCTCGACTCTCAAGGCGAATGGATTCAAGAAGTCTGAGGCAGATCACACCTTGTTTACTTTCCAAAATGATCAAGGCATTGTTGTAGTCTTAGTCTATGTCGATGACTTGATCATTTCAGGAAGTAACAAGGCAGGTATTGCATCTATCAAAGCCTCTTTAAATTCTACTTTTGACATTAAAGACCTTGGAGAGTTGAAGTATTTTCTAGGTATCGAAGTGTGTAGATCCAAGGAGGGATTACATCTCTCACAAAGGAAATACACACTCGACTTGCTGAAGCTTACATGGAAACTTGGAGCTAAGCCGGCGAAGACTCCTCTTGAAGCTGGTTACAAAGTCGCTCAAAAGGGGGAGCAAAACGACAAGCCATACTCAGATGTTGCATAGTACAGGCGATTAGTGGGTAAACTCATCTACTTGACATATACTAGACCTGATATCTCTTTTTCAGTGAATCAGGTCAGTCAACACATGCAAGCACCCACAGTCTATCATTGGAGTATGGTTGAGCGGATCTTGCGGTATCTCAAAGGCAGTCCAGGACTTGGGATTTGGATGGGCAGAAATGCCAATGCAGAGATAGTTGGATATTGTGATGCAGATTGGGCAGGAGACAGGAATGACATGAAGTCTACTACAGGCTACTGCACTTTTGTTGGAGGCAACTTGGTGACTTGGAAGACGAAGAAGCAGGCGGTTGTGTCTTGTTCGAGTGCTGAAGTAGAGTACAGGGTCATGAGGAAGCTTACAGATGAGCTGGTCTACCAGTCCCACCATCATGCATTGCGAAAATCAGGCGACGATTCACATCTCCAACAACTCAGTATTCCACGAGCGGACGAAGCACATTGAGATCGATTGCCACAAGGTTCGGGAGCGCATTGAAGAAGGTGCAACACTACAATGTTACACCAAGAGTGAAGATCAGTTGGCGGACATCTTCACTTAGGCTGCATGTATCAAAGTCTGTGACTCCATCCATAGCAGACTTGGACTTGTAGACCTTACCAGATCTTGATAATGCTCACCTGTCCATGAGATTGATACTCTTTTCCTAGGCATGGTTTTTCCCACTGGGTTTTCTGTGCTTAGGTTTTTAATGAGGCTATATCTCATGGATTTCCAAGTTAATACTCTACTTTGTGGTGTATTAACTTGAGGGGGAGTATTAATCAAGAAGAATCTACTGAGTGTTCTACTCAGTAGATTGTTCAGGAAGTTACAGCTGTAAAGGAAAGAAGGAAAATTAAGACTTGTGAAAGAAGTAAAGTGCAAAAGCACTTTACCTTTCACTTTTCTCTTTTCCCTCCTTTTCTCCATGATACATGGCTTCCTTATCCTTATCATTTCATCTCCTTTATGTACCAAAAGGTGATCCTTAATGAGAGGATAAGGTTAGGGTTTGTAAAACCTATCCTCTCCCATATAAAAGGCAACCTTATCTCATTGTGTACTTTCTGTGTTGAATGAAATGGAAACCCTTATCTCTATTCTCTCTCAATCTCTAATCTAAAAATCTACAGCATCCACTGCCCACGGGATCGACCGATCCTAGTGCAAGGATCGATCGATCCTGACCCTGCGAGGACTTTAATGAAGATTTTATCTGAAGCTCATTCAACGGATTCCAATCAATCACCAATTACTCCAGGACTGATTGATGCCCCTAATCACACTAATTACTCTAATTTTCGAGATCCCCTCCTCTATCAAGACCATTATTAGGATTTTTATGATTAGACAACTTTATCTCCAGTTTTACTTTCTACTTTGTTCTTGAGTTTTTCATACTTTGTTCTTCAATACTTTTCAATACAGTTTGCAATTCTCTTTATGCTCTTTATGATTATGTTTATGCTTTCTTTCATTATGTGTGAGTAGTTTCTTAGTTGGATCTAGGGGTTCCACTTAGGGATTGCTTGCTATGATTATGCACAAATAAACCTAGAACTGTTAGATCCTTCATCTAACATGATTGCCTAGAGGTGACATATAGGTAGTTAGATGTCTGTTCATTGTTAGTATTAGCCATTGCTAGAAAAGAATGAATTGTGGCCATTATGAACTGGTTCTCTCATGCTTGCTATCTCTAGACTTGTGACACCTAGAACATATAGCAAAGATATAACTTTTTAAACGAGATGTTTACTAGTTTACATTAAGTTCTAGTCAAGGAGACTTCGAGGTTCAAAATAGTGTTTGAATAGTTGCCTGGTCATAATAGCAATCCATAGGAATCCCTAGAGCCAACACTTTTTATATATTGTTTATCACCGATATCAAAACCCAACCTTGCTATTTGAGTTTCTTAGATTGTTTCTAAACAATTGGAAGTAGCATTATAAGTGATTAAGTTAGATTCGTGGTTTGATCCTTAACTGTACTACAACAACTAGTTTGTTGATAGTGTGGTCATAGGCTTATAAATTTAATTGAATTGTGATCACATATCACACTTATCAATTTGGCGTCGTTGCCGGATCTTACTTTTAATTACTTTTTGTGTGAAAAAGATTGGAACTGATACTAAGACGGTTACTAATTCGTTATCTACTTGTGCTTTTTCAGGTGTATGCAAACAAGAAGAACTGGAAACACCAATCTTGTAAACCTCACCAACGAAGAACTAGCTCGAGTATAAAGAACAAGAAGAAGAAGAAGACACCAACACCAACCAGCAAAGGCAGCTGAAAATGGAGTCGATGCCAATGCCGCACTCGCGGAGAGATTGGCGCGGATGGAGCAAGCTTTCAGAGAACTCCAACCGCAACCAGTGGCAACATTAGGAAGCGACAACTTGCTGCACACCTTCTACACCAATCGCTCAGCGATTATTTTGCCACCAATCGAAACGCTCAATTTCAAATTGAAGCCACAGCTCGTCACACTGGTCGAGCAGAAGCAGTTCTATGGCAAAGCTCACGAGAATCCGCTGGACCATATAGACAGATTCGAGAAGATATGCAACATCAACCGATATCAAGGGGTAACCTCTGATTATATAAAATGTCTACTATTCGAATTTTCTCTAGCAGATAAAGCAGTTGGTTGGTTGAGTTCACTCCCACCACAAAGTCTAAATGGATGTACTCCCGCCCGTGATGCTTTCATAGACTATTTCTACACCAAAGCAAAGACATCCGAGCTGCGAGCACGCATAGCAAATTTCAAATAGAACTCCGGAGAGTCCTTTTCGGAGGTGTGGGAGAGATTCAAGATGTATATCCGAGATTTTCCACATCATGGCTTCACCGAAATCCAGCAATTTTGCTTCCTCTACGATGGAGTCGATTGGGATCACAAGAATGATATGTTGCATAATTACCCTATTTTGAGTCTTGTTTTATTGTCTTAGAGTCCAAGTTCATCTCATTATTTGCATCATTTCATTGCATTTGGTTTATAAATTCATACTTAGTTGCATTTTTCGGTTTTAGCATGTTTTTGTGCATTTTGCATTCATTCATGCATAAATAGGTACCAAATGGAGCTAAGGAGTGTTGGAGCATGTTAATGGGAGAAAATTAGGATGTATGGTCAAGGAAAATGCCATGTGGTTCGGACTAGTTTGGGAGTTGTGCCTCAAATGGTCAGAAATTGTACATCTTAGAGATGAGGCTCGGCCAGGAGATTGGTGTTGAGTTTCTTGGAAATTTTAGGGTGTAAAGTAGCTTGAAGTGTCCTGAAGACATGGGTTTTTGAATCAAGTCAAGCCGGGCATTATTCAAAGAGTTATGAGGTTTTTGGTGAGATATGTACCGCGTAGCCTCGAGAAGAGCTCACATGAGGATAAATGGTCACGGGTGCATCATGAGAGGTCGCAGTTTGAATCGGGCAACTAAGGGTAGCTATTGGTATGTGCTAGCTTGGTTTTCCACTTGGTCTTGCTTGAAGTCGTGCATCCATGAAGGAATGGTGAATTGTCTTGTGAAGCTTGTGCGATTTTGTCTCTTGGTGCAAGAATCAAGCTCGGGTGAGGTTTGTGATGTTCAGCTGGTCCAGACCTGGTGATAGAAGGATAGTGTAGTGTGCAAGGTTGAATTAGGTCTTTGAATCACTCGATTTGGTTGAGTATTGAGAAAGTTGTGATGCTTTGAAGTTGTGAACCACAAGAGAGAAAAAACGCACGTACCGCGGTACGCATATGGTTCAGCACCGTGGAACGTACCTCACAATATGGTTCTGGAAATTCTTCCCTAATAGTGAGGTCTCATATGGTTCAGCACCGTGGAACGTACCTCACTATATGGTTCTGGAAATTCTTCCCTAATAGTGAGGTCTCATATGGTTCAGCACCGCGGTACGTACCTCACTATTAGACCACCGCACCGCCTAGACCACCACGTAACCGTTCCTCATTATTTCTCGACAAAACGACGTCCCATGCTCCCAAATAGCGAGGAATGGTTGCTGAACCCGCAAACCACACGTCCATATTAGGACCAATCCGAGAGTTGACCATTTTTATTGTTTTGTTGACTTTTTCCAAACATGTGTATTAATTCTCAAACCTTTGGGAATTAATCATTCTATGCTTTTCTTATTTTCCTAAACTCTTTGCTTTTCTCTAAGAACCCTAGTTTTCTTTGCTTTTGGGATTTGGATCTTGTAATAATCATTTGGAGTTTAGACTTTTAATGATGATTATGGATTTGAATCTTTTGCTTGTTTCTTTAATTATGTGTGAGTAGTTTCATTATTGGTTCTTGAGATTAGGTAGATCTAGGGTTTTAGACTTAAGATTAGTGATGGATTAAGTTGGGTAATCATTAGATCCTCATGTTTTAATGCTCTTAATGCTAGGTTAGAAGTAATTACCCTTGTCTAGATCATAGGCTTAGTCACACCCACAAGGTGTTTGATGAAATGCTTGAATGAATTAATTACATGGCTTTCCTTCCTAATCCATTGAAAAATGATGTTTAGGTGGTTAGTGATATTTGGAACTTGCTTAAATGCTTATTAATAGTAGATTCACAATTCGAAAGGTTAGTGAATTTATTTGATTAGTAAAGTGATTAGTGATCAAGAAATTGACCTAATCTATAATTAAGGTTCTTAGTCAAGGCTTTTCTTAATTAAAGCCCAACAATCCATCATTAGTTGGTTAGTCTATTTCCCTAGATCGTGATAACTTAGTCTCAAGGACCAATGCTTAGTTTATAATCTCTTAAATCGATTTTATTTGCTTGAATTTACTTATTGCTTGTTTAGTTTCTTAAAACCAAATCAAAAACCCAAAAATATGTTTAATTCTTGCTTAGTATCTAGTATTAGTAGCTAGTAGATTTAATTTTGCTACCTTACTCCTTGTGGATTCGACCCTTGAACACTTATTACAATTGATTAGTGATTGAGGTTTAATTGATTAGTAGATTGGTTAAACTTTCTTATCATCAATTTGGCGCCGTTGCCGGGGAGTAATAGCGTTTAGCGATTTTATTTCTATTAGCATATCTTTTTCCTTATTTTTACTTCTTAGACTTTGCTACTCTCTTTTCTTCCTCTACTTGTTTTTGTTGTTTGCGAGGTACATGACCATTGGAACTCGAAGCAATCAACAAAACGACTTGCTTGACTTCAATCCGGATTTGCAAAGACTCGAGAGAGAAGTTCGAAGAGTTGCTAGAGAAAGGCGAGAAAGGGAATTAGAACTTGAAAACCAACGTGTGAATATGGAAGTTCCACCCAACAACAATGGAGTGCCCTTTGGTCCACATCCTAGACCTAGGACCATAGGAGCCTTTGATGAACCTAATCAAAGGGAGATTAGTCTTGGGATTGTGGCGCCACCTTTGGATGAGGGTCACATTGAGCTAAAGCCGGCTACTTTGGTTTTGGTAGAAAGATCTACATTTAAAGGAAATGCTATGGAATGCCCTCTTGAAAATTTGGATCGCTTTGAGCGTATTTGCAAAACAATATACATGAGAAATGTTCCCGAAGAGACCAAGAAGATGACATTGTTCCCATTTTCACTTGAGGATAAGGGTAACTATTGGGAGAGGACAATTCCAACATCAAAGGTTTCTACATGGGAGGAAGTTAAGAAAGAATTCCTTAGTAAATTCTACCCGAAGCAAAAGACGGCTAGATTTAGAAACGAGATTCAAAGCTTTCAACAACTTGGTGGAGAGTCTTTGAGTGAAGCTTGGGATAGATTGAGAGGATTAACAAGGTCTTGCCCTCATCATGGAATGAGTAAGGAGAATCTCTTAGGTATCTTCTATAGAGGTGTGCATAATGAGATTAGGAGAGCCTTAGATACGGCCTCTAATGGATCATTTGCGAATTTGGAGGTTGAACAAGCGGAGACACTTATCGAAAATCTTGCTCAAAGCGATGCATGCTTTGGAGGTGAATATGAGCGAAATAATAGGAGAGGAGTAGCAAGTGTTGATGAGGCTAAGAGCTTGAAAGAAATGCAAGATGAATTGAGTAGGGAGATGAATGAGAAGATGTGTGAGAAGATAGATAAGATGGGAAGAATGTTGGCTAACAATCTCAAGCAAACTTCTAATGCTAATCAAGGTCAAGGGAGTCAACAAGACCACTCTCAAGGTTATTACCAAGATCATCAAGGGTATTACCAAAAGAGTGGCCAAGGATACCAAGATGGTTATCAAGAAGGTTACAACGCTCAAGATGGTTACCAAGGAAGTGATGGGAATGCGGAAGTGAACTATGTTGGGAATCAAGGAGGCTACAACTCAAACCAATTCCGGCCTAACTACACCCACCCAAACCTCTCATACCGCAACCCAAATGTTGAGAACCCCAACGATCAACACTACCCTCAACCGAACCAAGCATCAAACCAAAACCAAAACTCATCCTTCCAACCAAGACCATTCAACCCCTCTCAACAAAACTTTAACCCACGCCCACAACAAGGGTTTAATCCACGCCCAAACCAAGGAAATTTCAACTCTTACAACCAAAACTTCCAACCCCAAGCTTTCAATCAAAACCAAAACCGACCAAACTTCTCAAACAACAACTTTGCTAGAGGGAACAATTTCCAAGGAGGTAACTTTCAAGGGAACTATCAACAACCTCAACAAGGAAGTTCTTCTAAAGAGGATGAAACCTTAACCATGCTTAAGTCCATTATGGCTAGATTGGAGAATTTAGAGTCTAATGCCACTTCTTCGTCTAAGAAACCTACAACCTTTCCATCCAAACCCGAGCCTAACCCGAAAGAATTTTGTAAGGCTATCACTTTGAGAAGTGGAAAAGAGCTTCCACCAATTCAAGGAAGTGAGGAAGAGAAGGGTGTAGAAGAGGAGAAGGAGTTGGACGTCCATGATGAGAAGCTTGAGGAAGTTGTTGAGATTGTGAAACCAAAACTCAAGAAGAAGGATGAGAGTCTTGATAAGCTCAAGGAGGTTTTGCAAGAGCCTTCTTCATACCAACCTAAGCTACCGTTTCCTCAGAGATTGAAGAGTCAAATTTTGGCCAAGCAAAGACAAAGGTTCATTGATATCATGGACAAAGTGGTTGTGACACTTCCATTGAGGGAAGCGATTGAGAATAGCCCGACATGGTCAAAGTTCTTCAAGGATATGCTTACTAAGAAGAGGAAAATGGAAGAAGGCTTTGTGTGTGTGAATTATGAATGTAGCTCAATCATCCAACATTCCATCCCTAGGAAGCTTAAAGATCCGGGCTCTTTTACCTTACCTTGTAGCATTGGTGAAATGGTTTTCAACCGTTGTCTATGTGATTTAGGCTCGAGTGTTAACTTGATGCCACTTTCAATTGCTACAAAGCTCGGTATCACTAAGTTTAGCCCTAGTAAGATCTCTTTGGTTTTGGCGGATAGGTCTATTAGGTACCCTAAAGGGTTGATTGAGGATTTGCCCTTGAAACTCGGGAAGTATCAAGTTCCCACCGACTTTGTTGTGCTTGAAATGGATGAAGAACCGGTTGATCCATTGATCTTAGGTAGACCTTTCTTAGCTACCGCGGGAGCTTTGATTGATGTTAGGGGGAAAAAGATTGGTTTACAATTGGGTGACAAGATAGTGGAGTTTGATTTACAAGCCATCATGAAACAACCGACCATTGGAGGTCAATTGTTCTCTATAGATAGTAATGATGTGCTTGAGGGTGAGATGGAAGAAGAGATTTTGATGAGAGATCCTTTGGAAGTTGCCTTAGTTCTTGAGAAAGATGAGAGTGGGTACTTAGATCAAGATGCTAATGGGTATGAGAAGTTGCTTGATGATTGCTCGGATATGGTTCAAGATGGTTTTCTCAAGCTCGAGCAAGATGGGTTGCTAGAACGAGAAATGATAATGAAGATTGAGGAGGAAACCAACGATCATTGGAGTGAGCTAAATGCTCCCAAACTCGAGCTCAAACCACTTCCAAATGGGCTAAGGTACGCTTTTCTTGGAACAAACTCTACCTACCCGGTTATCATTAATGATGCGTTGAAAGTAGATGAGGAAAACATGCTTTTGGTTGAATTGAGAAAATATAGAAAAGCCTTAGGTTATTCATTAGATGATATCAAGGGCATTTCTCCATCATTTTGCACTCATCGCATTCATTTAGAAAATGAATCAATGACTTCCATCGAACATCAAAGGCGGTTAAACCCCAACCTTAAGGATGTCGTTAGGAAAGAGATTCTTAAGCTTTTAGATGCGGGAATCATTTATCCGATCTCGGACAGCCCTTGGGTTTCTCCTATACATGTCGTGCCTAAGAAAGGTGGAATCACCGTAGTAGCAAATGATAAAAATGAATTGATTCCAACTCGTCTTGTAACCGGACATAGGATGTGTGTAGATTACCGGAAATTGAACTCATCAACCCGAAAAGATCATTTTCCATTGCCATTCATTGATCAAATGTTAGAAAGGCTAGCTAATCATACCTACTATTGCTTTTTAGACGGTTATTCCGGGTTCTTTCAAATACCAATTCACCCTAATGATCAAGAGAAAACGACATTCACATGCCCTTATGGCACATTTGCATATAGGAGAATGCCGTTTGGATTGTGTAATGCACCGGCCACATTTCAACGTTGCATGATGTCTATTTTTGCCGAATTGATTGAGGATGTGATGGAGGTTTTCATGGACGATTTTTCGGTCTTTGGATCCTCCTTTGGTGTTTGTTTGACTAATCTTTGTAGGGTGCTTAAGAGATGTGAAGAGACGAATCTTGTTCTCAATTGGGAAAAATGCCACTTTATGGTTCAAGATGGGATTGTTCTCGGGCATCGAATTAGCAAAGATGGTATAGAGGTCGACAAAGCAAAGATAGAAGTGATGGTTAGTTTGGCGCCACCAACAAATGTGAAGGGTATTCGGAGTTTCTTGGGACATGCCGGGTTTTATCGTCGGTTCATTAAAGATTTCTCGAAGCTAGCTAGGCCTTTAACAAGATTGTTGTGCAAAGAAGTGGATTTTGAATTTGATGAGTCTTGTAAGGAAGCTTTTGTGCGGATTAAGGAGGCATTAGTGTCGGCCCCTATTGTTCAACCACCGGATTGGACTCTACCGTTTGAGATTATGTGTGATGCTAGTGACTACGCGGTTGGAGCCGTCCTAGGTCAAAGACGAGACAAGAAACTCCATGTGATTTACTACGCAAGTCGGACTCTAGATGATACTCAAGCTAAATATGCAACTACCGAGAAGGAGTTTCTAGCCATTGTGTTTGCTTTTGAGAAGTTTAGGAGCTATTTGGTTGGGTCTAAGGTTATTGTGTACACCGATCATGCGGCCTTGCGGTATTTGATGACCAAGAAGGATGCGAAACCTAGACTACTTCGTTGGGTATTGTTGTTACAAGAGTTTGATGTGGAGTTGGTTGACAAAAAGGGTATAGAAAATGGAGTTGCGGATCATCTCTCTAGGCTTAGAGTCGATGATGATGTTCCATTTGACCTCTCTTCACCACAAGAGATTTTACAAATGGTAGCTTCGGTTTTGTCTAAAACCGAACATGAGATCAAGTCTACACTAGCTATCAAGGCCGCCACTTCACTTCCTTGGTATGTTGATTTTGCGAACTATCTAGTAGAAGGGATCATTCCACAATCGTTTGATAAGTATGAGAAAAAGAAGTTTTTGCGAGATGTGGTCAACTACTTTTGGGATGAGCCTTATTTGTACAAGAGGTGTAAAGATGGTCTATTTAGAAGGTGTGTAGCTCGAGAAGAGGTGGATAAGATCTTGTTTGATTGTCATGGGTCGAGTTACGGTGGCCACTTTGCTAGTTTCAAAACCGCCACAAAGGTTTTACAATCGGGATTTTGGTGGCCTTCTCTTTTCAAGGACGCTTATACTTTCGTTTCGAGATGTGATTCGTGCCAAAGGAGAGGGAGTATTAGCAAGAGGAATGAGATGCCTCAAAATTTCATCCTAGAGGTTGAGATTTTTGATGTGTGGGGGATTGACTTTATGGGACCATTTCCTTCTTCGTATGGGAACCAATACATTTTGGTGGCGGTTGATTATGTTTCTAAATGGGTTGAAGCTATTGCTAGTCCGACTAACGATTCTAAGGTGGTGATCAAGCTTTTCAAGAAGGTCATTTTTCCGAGATTTGGTGTACCAAGGGTTGTGATTAGTGATGGTGGAAGTCATTTTATCAACAAAGTTTTTGAATCACTTATGAAGAAATATGGTGTGAATCACAAAGTTGCTACCCCTTATCACCCTCAAACTAGTGGCCAAGTGGAGCTTTCTAACCGCGAGATCAAGTCAATCTTAGAGAAAACGGTTTCAAAGACGAGAAAAGATTGGAGTAACAAGCTCGATGATGCTCTATGGGCATATAGGACGGCCTTCAAAACCCCTATTGGAACCACGCCTTTCAACCTCGTTTACGGGAAGTCTTGCCATCTACCGTTAGAGATTGAGTACAAGAGCATTTGGGCGACTAAGCTTATGAATTTTGATCTCAAGACCGCACAAGAGAAAAGATTGATTCAATTGAGTGAGCTTGAGGAGTTTCGCAACAATGCTTATGAGAATTCAAAGATTTACAAGGAGAGGACTAAAGCTTGGCATGACAAGAAGATTCTACCAAGGGAGTTTAAGGAAGGGGATCTCGTGTTGCTTTTCAATTCAAGGTTGAAGCTATTTCCCGGGAAGTTGAGATCGAAGTGGTCGGGACCGTTTAAGATTAAAGAGGTGTTACCTTATGGAGCTATCACATTGTTGGATAATCTTGAGAAGCCTTTTACGGTTAATGGACATCGTCTCAAGCCGTATCTAGGAGATGAGCCTAAAGTGGGAGTGGATATCATTCCACTCTCCGACCCTTCCCAAGATTAAATATCCTTTTAGTCGAGCTAAGGACTTAAAACAAGCGCACTTGAGAGGCAATCTCATGTTATCCTTTGTAAATATTTTTCTCGTTGATCAAACAGTTAAAAGAGAATTTGAGAATAGAAAGTTTGATAGATAAAATGTTGTTACAAGAAGGGTTTAAATAGCAAGAAGAAAACCTAGATTCCCTCATGTTATAAATGCTCATGGGGAAGGACAAGTTCTTAGGGAAAGACGAAAATGAGAACACTTAAATGTCAATTTTGAATTCAAATTCTTCCCTCCAGAACCCCTTCCTGATTGCAGAAAAACTTCAGAAATTAATTCAGTAAGCCTTTCCTGAATCATTTATTTGCCTTACCAACTTTCAGGAAGCCCTTCCTGAAAATATTTTTGGCGCCTTATTACCAAACAAATGAGATGATTAGATCACTTCACCTCATTAAAAACCTTGTGTGCAAAACCCAGTGGGAAAAAGCAACACGAAGGGAAAAAGAGTGTGAAAGACCTAACCGTTTGGTAACAAGCTCTAGTTAGCTTTTATCACAACCAACGTGGTTGGATTAGCCAAACCACTAGAGTTGCTTTGAGCTTCACTTAGCAATGTTCTAATGACTCCCTTCAGTCTTTTTTCCTTAGCTCGGGTGAGTGGTCCTTTTGGCAACTCCCATGCTCCATGCTCTTCTTTGTCCATTTCTTCACGCGGCTGCTCCTTTTCTCCATTCAGCTCCTGTTCAAGCTCAGTTTCAGACTCTGGTTCAAGCTCTGGTTCAAGCTGCCTTCCCATTATCATATCATCCTCTCCCACTTGAAAAGGATTTGTCCTCAAATCTGTTTCATCATTAAAATGGACAAGATCAGTAATGTTGAAGCTATTACTCACATTATACTTACCTTGAAGATCCAATTGATAGGCATTGTCATTGATTTTCTTAATGATCTTAAATGGTCCATCCATGCGAGGCTGCAACTTGGACTTTCTCTCATTTGGAAATCGTTCTTTTCTCAAGTGTAACCAAACCAATTCGCCTTCTTTAAACAACATTTTCTTTCGGTGCTTGTCCACTTGCTCCGCATACTTCTTTGTTTTTGCCTCGATGTTCTCCCTTGCTTGCTCATGAATCTTTTTAACCAACTCTACCTTTCTTTTTCCATCTAAGCTTACTCTTTCACTCAAAGGTAAAGGCATTAGATCCAAATGAGAAATGGGATTAAACCCGTACACAATTTGAAATGGAGAATACTTAGAAGCGGAATGAATGGAGTGATTGTATGCAAACTCAACATGAGGTAAACATTCTTCCCAAGTTCTAAGATTCTTTTTAATCAATGCACGAAGTAAAGTAGACAATGATCTATTCACGACCTCCGTTTGACCATCAGTTTGCAGATGACATGTTGTTGAAAACAAAAGTTTAGTTCCTAGCTTAGACCAAAGTGACTTCCAAAAATAACTCAAAAACTTAGTGTCACGATCTGAAACTATTGTCCTAGGCATGCCATGTAGACGTACAATCTCCCTAAAGAAAAGACTAGCAATATGCATGGCATCATCAGTTTTATTACAAGGTATGAAATGCGCCATTTTTGAAAATCTATCTACCACCACAAATATTGAATCCTTACCGTTTCTAGTTCTAGGCAATCCAACAAAAAAGTCCATTGAAATTTCATGCCATGGATGCAAAGGAATAGGTAAAAGGAGATACAAACCGTGGGGGGTAGCCTTAGCTTTTGCCATCTTACAAGTAGGACACCTTTGACAAAATATGTCCACGTCTCTCTTCATGTTAGGCCAATGGAAGTGTTCTTGCATAATTTTCAACATCTTGGCAACTCCAAAATGCCCCATTAATCCACCACCATGTGCTTCCTTAAGGAACAAAATTCTCAAAGAACAATTAGGAACACACAAACGGTTCTCATAAAAGAGAAACCCATTTTGCCTATAATACTTCTCAAATGCAAACTTCTCACACGATGCATAGATCGTTCCAAAATTTGAGTCCTCCTCATACATAGTTTTTATATGCTCAAAATCAAGTAACTTAACTTCAAGAGAGTTTAGTAACGCATACCTTCTTGACAATGCATCGGCAACTACATTGTCCTTACCTTTTTGTACTTTATGACGTATAGAAAGGTTTCTATGAATTCGACCCACCTTGCGTGCCTCTTGTTAAGCTTTTGCTGCCCTTTAAGAAACTTGAGTGACTCATGATCCGTGTGAATCACAAATTCTTTCGGCCATAGATAGTGTTGCCATGTTTGCAAAGCTCTCACAAGTGCATACAACTCTTTGTCATACGTGGGGTAATTAAGCATTGCTCCTCCAAGCTTCTCACTAAAGAATGCTACTGGCTTCTTCTCCTGCATAAGAACAGCCCCTATACCAACTCCAGAAGCATCACACTCGATCTCAAAAGTTTTCATAAAATCGGGTAAAATTAAAAGAGGAGAGTTAGTAAGCTTCTCTTTAAGGGTGTTGAATGCTTGCTCTTGAGGATCTTCCCACTTGAATCCTACGTCTTTCTTGATTACTTCGGTCAATGGTGCAGCAATGGTGCTAAAGTTTTGCACAAACCTTCGGTAAAATCCGGCTAGACCATGAAAACTCCTTACTTCACTCACATTCTTTGGTTTTGGCCATTCTCGGATTGCTTGCACCTTTTCCTCATCCACTTTGATTCAATCTGCACTTACAACAAAGCCTAGAAACACCACATTATCTGTGCAAAAGGTACATTTCTTCATGTTTGCAAACAAGCTTTCTTTCCTAAGCACATCTAGAACCGAATTCAAATGCATGACATGTTCATCTAGGTTCTTTGAATAAATCAAGATGTCATCGAAGTATACTACCACAAACACGCCTATAAACTTCCTAAGAACATGGTTCATTAACCTCATGAAAGTACTCGGTGCGTTGGTTAATCCAAACGGCATCACTAACCATTCATAAAGTCCTTGTTTAGTTTTAAAGGCTGTTTTCCACTCATCTCCTTCCTTCATTCTAATTTGGTGATAGCCACTTTTAAGATCTATCTTAGAGATTATACTAGCATCACACAATTCATCAAGCATATCATCAAGTCTAGGAATGGGATGGCGATACTTAACCGTAATATTGTTGATGGCATGGCAATCTACACACATTCGCCAAGAACCATCTTTCTTTGGAACAAGGAGAACGGGGACTGCACATGGGCTCATGCTTTCTCTTATATGTCCTTTGTTTAGCAACTCGTTCACTTGTTTCTCAAACTCCTTGGTTTCCACGGGATTAACTCTATACGCAGGCTTGTTTGGTAGAGAAGCTCTGGGTATAAAATCTATTTGATGCTCAATTCCTCGAAAGGGAGGTAACCCTTTTGGTTCCTCTTGTGGAAACATGTCCCTATAGTTCTGCAAAAGCTGTACAATAATGCTCGGAAGATCCAGATTAGAAACTGGTAGAGACAAGGAATTTTCTTTGTAAACAAAAATTATTTTAGTCTTAGTACTCCCTTTGCTCTTAACCGCATGCTCGGGTTTTGATTGCGGTGGTCTGGACTCCTTTTGCTTCATGCTTAACTGACCCAAATATACCTCATGTGGTGTGAGAGGTATAAGCACTGTCTTTCTTCCTTTGTACTCAAAAGTGTGTCGGTTGGTAAGACCATTATGCACAACTTCTCTATCTGATTGTCATGGTCTTCCCAACAAGATGTGACTGGATTCCATAGGTAGGATATCGCACATAATTTCGTCCACATACTTGCCAATGGAGAAGGGCACTCGTACTTGATTAGACACGGATAGTTCTCCAATATTGTTCAACCATTGAAGCTTATATGGTCGCGGATGTGCAATCTTTTCCAAACCGAGTTTGTTGACCATAGCTTCACTTGCCACATTCGTGCAACTTCCTCCATCTATGATTAGGCTACAGACATTCCCTTTGACTAGGCAATGTGTGTGAAAGAGGTTCTCTCTTTGCTCCTTCTCATTTGTCTTACCAATCACACTTAGCGCTCGTATTGCTACATTAGCCATAAGCTTTCCTTCTTGCGCTTCCTCATGCTCAGAATTGGATCCTAGAGATTCCTCAAGCTCGTTCTCAAGCTCGTCCTCGGATTCAACCTCACCATTCACATGTACTACCATTACACGCTTGTTGACACATTCGTTCGCATAATGACCCATTCCTTGGCACTTGTAACATCGAATGTCTCTTGCTCGTGCTTTGGCTTTTCCCTTTTGATCCTCCTCGACCTTGGGTTTAGGAAAGCGGTTGACCTTCTTAGGATACTCTTTTTTTATGTCTTTGATATAAACTGGTCGCTTAGACTCGAACTTAGACCCTCTTCGCTTTACTTGCTTCTCTATCAAGGTTGCCTTGTGTAAAAGTTCCTCAATATCTTCGTATGGTTGTAGTTCCACTTTGTCTAAGATATCTTGATTCAACCCTGAGAGAAATCGTGAAATTAGGGCTTCGTTTTCCTCTTGAATTCCAGCCTTAATAAGTTCCATCTCTTTAAAGTACTCATCCACGGTTTTATTCCCTTGATTCAAGCCCCGTAGTTTCTGATGTAGATCTCTACTGTAGTGATTTGGCACAAATCTCTTCCTCAAAATTGCCTTGAGAAGCGTCCAAGTAGTAATAGGAAAATCCCCAAGACGTTTCTTTGTAGTCACGATTTGATCCCACCAATTTAGGGCATAATCGCTAAATTCAGTGACCGCCATCTTGAACTTGATTTCCTCATTATATTCGTGACAACTGAACACCAGCTCAACCTTCTTTTCCCAGTCTACATACTCATCCGGGTGTGACGTTCCATGGAAAGTAGGGATTTTGATTTTGAAACCGGCGATTTGCTCTCTTGGTACTTCTCTTTCTCTTTGATTTCTTCTTGGCCTTTCACGAGAACCTCGACTATAATAATCTCTTGCGGACGCTTGATCAGTCATGTAGCTGTTGGTCTTTGTCCTTGGTTTTTCACCGTGAAGACTTAATTTATCCTCCAACATCTTCCTCATCATCTCCATATCGAGATCCCTCTGCGCGTTAAACTCTTTTCGTTGCTCCTCTAACTTAGCCTCAAATTCTTCTCTTATTTTCGTACTTCGGGAGGCTCGGCCATGTACACTAGATTCAGATTTTTCCTCAGTATTTACCATGATGTGTCCTGAACAAAGAAATCAGACATGAGTATCAAATTCCTTTGGAAGAACAAAATCGATCACTTTGAAAAATAATTTACCATATAAATAGTAGATCGATCCTAAATTTCCTTAAGATAATTTTAGCAAAAACTACACTCAATAAAGAATCGAACAAGCTAAACATATCAAATTTCCACCTAGTAATTGATTTACTAAAATTCTCACAAAACAATGGTTTTAACTGTTCGACTTCTTCTTAAGCGAAATGAAAACTTAAAGGGTAGAGACGAAACAACCTGACACGAGATGGCTCTGATACCACCTGATGTGATCCTGGCCGGAGTCAGGACACGGAAAACAAGATCGTCGTGTCAATCTGGAAGGCCTTGCGGAATTGTATGGAAAGTGAGTTGTGAGAGTGGATTGATTGCGTGAAGTTGATAACTTTGGTGGAAAAGATAGGAAGTGTACTACTAAGTGTTGTGGATTCACTTAGTCTACAAAGACTCGGCTCTTTATTGATTTACAACAAGAGGTTCGAGTTGTGGTTATGTCGAAGTGAACTACTAAGCGTGGTGATGACACTTAGTCTTCGAACTCGCCTTTCTTGTTGATATACACACAACAAGAGATTTGAGAGAGATCAGCTTCACACCTTTCTCGTTGATCAAACAGTTAAAAGAGAATTTGAGAATAAAAAGTTTGATAGATAAAATGTGGTTACAAGAAGGGTTTAAATAGCAAGAAGAAAACCTAGATTTCCTCATGTTATAAATGCTCATGGGGAAGGACAAGTTCTTAGGTAGGGATGTCAAACGGGCCGGCCCGCGCCCAAACGGGCCGGCCCAGACGGATTGGGAATTTTTGTTGGCCCATGCGGGCTGGTCCGCCTAGACCCGCGGATTACACAATGAAGCCCAAGCCCGGTCCTCAGACAATAACCTTCTCTTTTTTTCTGAGAAGCCTGAGATGATGATCCTTTTTTCCTACCACCCGAACGAAACTCATCCACAAAGACAGGCCTTTTCCCATCCCTAACCATCTCTGCTCTCGCGTTCATCTCTTGCATAAACCTCTGAGATTCTTCATCAAGAGAGCTCTTAGTGTACACTCCTTGTGAATTCTTCCTAAGAAAATCTCCTCCGGCCTAAACAAAACATAAACTAAATGATCATGTTGCTTCTTGTTTTATGTTAAAACAGACAGACATTATAATGACTACAGACAATCTAGCATAAAAGAAACGAGGCCATACCATTGCAAATTGCTCTCAGTCTTAGCTTGAATACACGATACAGGTTTCTGATACAAGGTTCTGTGGCCGTTCTACGTAACCTCCGAAGTAACTTGATTCACAAACGTGGGGTACAGCTTCACAAAACCCTAACGAAACCCTCTGTCCATTCCCAAAGGTTCACATATATTCAAACCACTTTAATATTGCGGGTAGCCCGCGAACCCGCGGTCACAATGCGGGTTGGGCCTAACAAACCCGCGGACACATACGGGCCTGACCGCTAGGCCCGCGAATCTAGGCGGGTTCCAAACACATGCCCAAGCCCGGCCCATTTACCTCTTATGCGGGCTCGGCCCGCGGGCGCGGGTCTGTTTTGACACCCATATTCTTAGGGAAAGACTGAAATATAAAGATGAAAACGAGAACACTTAAATGTCAATTTTGAATTCAAATTCTTCCCTCCTGAACCCCTTCCTGATTGCAGAAAAACTTCAGAAATTAATTCAGTAAGCCCTTCCTGAATCATTTATTTGCCTTACCAACTTTCAGGAAGCCCTTCCTGAAAATATTTTTGGCGCCTTATTACCAAACAAATGAGATGATTAGATCACTTCACCTCATTAAAAACCTTGTGTGCAAAACCCAGTGGGAAAAAGCAACACGAAGGGAAAAAGAGTGTGAAAGACCTAACCGTTTGGTAACAAGCTCTAGTTAGCTTTTATCACAACCAACGTGGTTGGATTAGCCAAACCACTAGAGTTGCTTTGAGCTTCACTTAGCAATGTGCTAATGACTTCCTTCAGTCTCCTTGCCTTAGCTCGGGTGAGTGGTCCTTTTGGCAACTCCCATGCTCCATGCTCTTCTTTGTCCATTTCTTCACGCGGCTGCTCCTTTTCTCCATTCAGCTCCGGTTCAAGCTCAGTTTCAGACTCTGGTTCAAGCTCTGGTTCAAGCTGCCTTCCCATTATCATATCAGCCCGCCACCGGAAGACGCTCAACACCTCACCGTTTCAGCCCTCCTCAATTCTCGCACCGGGGAATGGGACGTACCGAAGATCCGAGATCTCCTACCCCACCACGAAAATGAAATCCGATGCATCCAACACAGCCTTACCAACGCCCCAGATAAACTGGCATGGCTCGGCACATCAAATGGCGCATACACTACCAAGTCTGGCTATCACATAGCTCGAAGCCTCTCACCCCCAAACCACCCGCCCCCCTACATCCGTCAATCCAGTGGACCCCCAACATATGGAATCTCAACACCAGCCCAACTGGAAGATCTACAACAACACTCTCCCAGTGGGTGACCTCCTAGCCTCACGCCACATACCGGTAGATGCGAACTGCAAACGATGCGGCGCCCTAGAATCTATGACTCATCTCTTCTTCCACTGCGACTATGCCCAGAACGGTTGGGCATCAGCACCGTTCTCACGGGAGCAGGACCCGAGACGAATCCTAGATTTCACACACGCCTGGCCAGTCATACGCCAGCTCGTCTGTCTCCCCCCCACAGGCATTAGCGCAGGACCCCTAGCTCCCTGGATTCTTTGGAATCTCTGGACAAGCCGAAACGCCCTAGTCTTCACAGGAAGGATCTACACAACTGACGAAACCAGCCTAAAGGCCATATCCCAAGCCAAGGAATGGCTAAACAACCAACACATCCCCGCCCAAC
>OVAF01001100.1:9741-20671 GCA_900406245.1 Odontarrhena argentea | reverse complement strand
TTTTTTTTTTTTTTTTTTCATCTAAACACCCACGAAGTAGAATCACCTCCATCCTTTGATAATGTTTTCATATGTATCTTTGACTTCCACAGGCATGTATCAGATTCGGGAAGCAAATCAAATGGTTGAGGAATTCATGCTTGCTGCAAATGTTTCAGTCGCAGAGCAAATCCTTAAACAATTCTCTTCTTGTTCACTATTAAGGTAATATGTTTGATGGTTCTTGAAGGTTTAATGGCTTGCTCTTACAGCCGTGGCCTGGTTTTTGTATATGTTGAAATATTTCTCTGCGTGAAACTGATGTTAATTGGTTTCCAAGATGTGACCAAATTAGCTTTCAATTGTTGCCAAAGATGCTTGTATTGCTGTACTGGAGACATAATTGTTTATTAGGCAGTTGTAGCGTTTTTCTTCTCATTTTTATTATCAACAGTTAGTTCATCATATCTCTGGCTTGGTTTTTCATGCAGGCGTCATCCTACTCCGACAAGGGAAATGCTTGAACCACTGTTGCGTACTGCGGCAGCTATTGGGCTTACTTTAGATGTCTCTTCATCTAAAGCCTTGGCTGATTCACTTGACCGAGCTGTGGTGAGTTTTTTTTTCTTTCTGTACTGTCTTATTTTGCTGTCACTGTTTGGCCATTTTGGTTACCTGCTACTACTGGGGTTGTACTTTCTTCTCATAAGCCTACACTCATAAGTGGTTTTTGAATGCTATACTTCTTTTAAGTAACTTTCGTCGTTGTTTCAAATTGCATTCTTTCTCTTTGCTCATTTGTTAACAAAATCATTATTCTTCAGGGTGAAGATCCATATTTCAATAAACTGATCAGAATATTGGCAACTAGGTGCATGACACAGGTAATGTTTCTGTGGTGACTGAGTAATATCGGTGAATTTTAGAGTATAGTGCCACACCTAACATTTTAAATATTACTACTCAGGCTGTGTACTTCTGTAGTGGGGATCTCACTCCTCCAGAATATCATCACTATGGGCTTGCAGCACCCCTATATACTCATTTTACATCCCCTATCCGAAGATATGCCGGTAAGTAAAAATTGCTGTCTTCCCTTTGTTTTCACCAGCTAGATACAATAATAACCTTGCTTATTTTCCTGTTTTTAGATGTCTTTGTGCACAGGTTACTTGCTGCGTCATTAGGAATATACAAGCTTCCAACTGTGTTCCAAGACAGACCTCAACTTACTAGTGTTGCTGATAGTAAGAGTCTGCTTTTACCCCTATTAATAATATAAGGGCTTCAAAAAGAATTTGTAAACTGACGAGTCTTTTCTCACTTCCTAATTTGGTTCTTGTTTGTCGTATCAAAAAGTTCTAAAATTAACCGTTGGATGTTTTTTTTTTTCTTAGAGATCACGTATTACTATTTTTCTTTTACTGATGCCCCGGAGATTTAATGTTCTAATTTATTGACATGTTTCAGATTTGAACTATCGTCATAGAAATGCCCAGATGGCAAGTCGAGCTTCAGTAGAGTTGCACACGCTGATCTACTTCAGAAACCGGTATAGATTGTCGAATTTTCTTGAATCATGCTTGATTCTGAAGGCATGAGCTGGTAAAGTCTTAGAAGAATTTTTGTGTTTTTTTGTTGCAGACCCACTGATGCAGAGGCCAGAGTTGTGAAGATAAGATCCAATGGTTTTATAGTATTTGTCCCCAAGTACGTTCTCCATTCTTTGCTTATTTGACTACCATAATAAAAATCTTTAGCATTTGTAGCAAGTGTAGCCAATTCTTTTTATTTTTTCGTCTTTCCTAGCCACTTTCTTTTGCCTTTAGAGGTTTTAACTCGATACACAAAAACTGTTGCAATTGGCAATTAGGTGCAAAGTTTACCCACCAAAGGATTGTTTATTTACTAGTATTAGCTTATTTTGTTTTCTAACACTTTAAATCGGAATGGATTTATGCAGGTATGGAATAGAAGGCCCTGTTTATTTAACAGCAAAAGGTGAGAAAGGAGTTGGTGACTGGTATGTAGATGAGGAGAAGCAGAAGATTGTTAAGATGGATGGAAGTTTATCGTACAGTGTTTTGCAAACAGTGAGGATTCACATGGAAGTCGTGGAGCCTCAGCCTAACAGACCGAAACTCGAACTCACTCTCTTGTAAAACTCTTCAACTTTTAAGTTTACGTTTTACTTGTATGGCACGAATCGATTGCCAAAAGCACAAGTTTCTTACGTTTGTTTTATGCTTAGTTGTTTTTCTCTTTGTGATCATTGTCGAAGTCAAACATATTTTATCGCCATTTCATTATTGATAGAGATGAATGCGAGTTTTGGGCTGTGCATCACTTTTGATCCTCTGTTTTTTCTTGATAACTTCCTTTCTCATTCACATGAATATTTGCGTTTACAAACGAGAAAAAGGGGAAAAAAATTGAAGCCTTTCAAAAATGATACAAATGCAACCAGAAAAATCTATCAGTATCAAACTTTTATTTTACAGACCAAAAAAATGGTTTGGTCCCTTCAAGAGAGGACTTTCACATATGTTTATCCTCTTGTGTAGCTGTAGAGAAAGATTCTTGATGTGCTGGCACAGAATTGTAGGTATTCTAGACTAACAAGTGAAGGAAGATTGTGGACCAAACAGTGAGGGCCAGAATGGCTATCACGTAGGTCCAAAGCATGAGCACTGAGCACTCATCTTGCCCAACATTGAATAGCTGTGTCATGGTACCTGTAGAGTTTACAATTTATCATTCCTTGTTAGATTATTGTTTATATTTTTGTTGGCTTACACAGTTGATGATTTATGACTGACCGATATTCATGGCAGGTGGGAGGGTGAATTGAAGCATTAAAACATACTGAAACAAAGGATCTGCTGGAAGAAATCCGAAACTCTCAGCTGTTTTGACAACGCCTATCCCGATAATTGGGAGAATTATGTACCGTACGCAGACTATTCCAAGTATAACCACTGGTTTGACTGCCGAAGAACGTAAACCTGGACGATTTCAACCATAGTAAATTTATTAAGTTTCCTTATTGACCGAGAGCGAAGCCTGAGGCCAATGATTAAGAGATTTACCTTGTATGAGGTTGCCCCCTAGTATAATCGTCATACAAGGAATGGTCCCATCCCTGCAGAGTCGGTTTAGTTAGTAACTAAAGATGTATGTATGCAAATGGTCAGAATGTTAATACATGAAAAGATTGTGGTAACTACCCAAGAAGTTTTGCAGTGCCTTGAACTATTCGTAAAGGAGCATCTTGACCGATGATAAGATTTCTGAGCCATTTTACTGCACCGAAGATGAATCCGATAATCTGAAAACAACAATTATGTCACATTATTTGTTGAATGATGAATTCATTCTTTTGTAAATTCCTCAATTAAACTTACTGCACCAACTGCTGGTGGTGCGAGAAGCTCCTCCAGTATCTCATGGAAGAATTCTACACATTTTCTCCAAAGCCCTGTCTCTTCTTTGACCACTATCTCAGGTGTAGTGAGAAGTTGGGTCTTGTGGTCAGCTTCCAAGTCTCCATTGGAGGATTTTATTGCTGCTCTCTCGGATTCTTCTTCCATGGCTTTAAACTTCATAGCCGATCCTTTTACTAACCGGAATGTGTAAGTCCAAATGTAGAAACCCCCTAGCTGCACAATTCGCAGTATAAGATTCAATTTTGCTTCTCTTTTGTTAAAAAAAAAATAAATAAATAACAGGAGAAATTGTTGACCAAACATTACATACCGCCATAGAGAAAGATGCATAAGAGAGACCAACGGTTCTGCATACATTCCTGTTACCAAATGGACTCTTGTCCTCATCGCAAATTGCTGGGACCAGTATGACAGGTAGGTTCCCCATATTTCCTTAACACAAAAAATTAAATGAGTTTTGTCTTGAGAACAAATACAAAAAAGCATCTAGCATATACACAAACGATAGTAATGATGGTCACGGTCATAGGGTCCAACTAGTTTGTAACATACCTGCAGAACAAGTTGCAACAATAAGACCTTCAAGGTAAGCAGGTGGCTTGAGAATCTTAACAACCATCCAACCAAGCATTCCTCCGATCATGAAGGTAAGTCCCATGTTCACCGGCATAAACCACCTTGTATATTTTTTCACCACCATTTAAACATTTGATACAAAGTTAAAAAAAATATCTAGGACAAGTTTTTTATACCATGAGATGATGTCCTGGAGTGTGACCGTCTGTGCTAGATTGGCAAACATGAGAGCCGGCGCAAATAATACAAACACCACCTATAATTTGGAATTGTTCATTTAATATTATAGTTCTTGTTTATATCGAAGATCATTTCAAAAGAAAAGTAGTATTTATTACCTTGTTCATAGAATTGCGGGCTTCGATATTGAAGAGCTTGCAACGATCAGAGGCCATGAAAGCTCCCACAAGACTCATGATGAGAACTTGAATCACTGGCATAGAAGCCACCTCCAACAATGACCAAAACCCCATCTTCACTTGTTTTATGTCAGGATCCTAATCTCTTCTTCAAAGAGAGATAAGCCTGACAAAAGAGAAGCAAGGTACGAGGTAACAAGAAATTTCAATACAACATGTATATTATATATACAGATAGATTTTACTTGCTTGTTAAAATATTTGACAATAACAGAATCTGTGATGTTTAAATATAAAAAATTGAAAGAGTTGAGACATGCCAGAGTTTTTGAGCCCCTCTATGATTGGAGGAGTAAGAGAAGATTCTTCTTCTCAGGGGAGGTTGAAAAACTACATTTTAATCTCTCTCCTTTTGACCACAAAATTTATTTCTATCATCATCTAGATTTTATTTCTTTTTTACTATCTTTTTTTTTGAATAACTAAAACCAAACTATATATACATATATATTAGACTATTACCAAAAAAAAAAAAAAAATTGTAGAACAACATACATATAATTCTTTTAGAAATTATATCAGAAATATTCCATTATTGGATATTCAAAACACAGGAGAGAAGGTTAACTAATTTGTAGTTTGTAGTTGGAATTTGACCAAGGAAGAAAAGAAGTTAAATTGGAATGAAAAACCTAATATAAGATAACAACTAAATCCAGTCAAATTACAGCTAATAATTATCCAACCATTTATTTTCCATCATCTCTAAAACCGTATTTTAATTTGACAAGTAAATATATGTATATAATAATACATCTATATAATTCCGGTCGGTTACGCCACTACGTCGGCTACTTGCATAATAATATATGAATTACCTCTGAAAAAAGTCTGTTTAATTATCTTTTAGAAATTATTTGTGGCAGAGATTTTAGAGATGTCAAAAAGCAAATTTATGGCATTGTTACTGAAATTAGCAGTTTCTTGTGACAAAAGAAATGATTGATTTGTTGATGTGAATTAATCGAAACTCTATTTGTAGACATGTAGTCAAACCACTTTTTTTTCTAAAGGTAGTTGTTATGACAACAAAAGATGTTGACCCTACGTCCACATGCTACTACCCATATGTTAAGCATGGTTAAAAAAAAAAAGTTAGTTTTTTGTGTTTTAGTTCATTTGAAATATTTACATTCCATCTTTTTATACATTATTATAAATTAAAGATAGGTGGAACGTAAACATCAAATGTAAATTATACAAATAATGCAAATCAAATGGTGGACCTTGCATATCTGAGATCCAGGGTATAGGATATGGCCAGATGATTGGATATTAATACCAGTTCATACGCAACACGTATATCATGAAATAATTCATTTTCGTCAAACATGTATGTAGTATATTAATATGTATGTGAATTATATTTTCATTCACATGACATACGCACATATAAAATAAGATTTTGGAACTATTTCTCGTCAAAATAATACAAACAATATTGGACAAAACACATGCCTAGATGCGTGTTCATTGGATGTAAATTGATAGGATATTTTTCTACAACTCATGTTATTGATTGGGCATATGAAATTTTATGATCACCGCCGTGATCATCATCATCAGAATCTCATATATCTTATTCCAATCTTTTTCAAAAATATTATCTTAAGTGATCGATCTTGAATCTTTGGCAGCTGTATGACATGTTTACGTGATGTGTTGGTTAATCAGATTGTGATCATTAGTTGTATTATATTTCGATAGACGTCTCTTCCGTTTATGGGTGGATATTTGGTATCCTATCGGGTTTCGGATTGAGTTGTTCGGATATCAGATTTTTTGATTTACGAATATTCTACCTATTCCGGTTTTCTAAAAATTCAGGTCGGGTTCGGATTATTTTGGGTACGATTCGAGTTATTAGTTGAAAATAAAAACTACCAGAATCTTTTTGGTTTAGATATTACACCAAACAAAACCCGAAAAAGCTAAAAGAAAACCCGAAAACCCTGAAAAAATAGGACAGAACCCTAAATTTAGGATAATTCGGATAACCGTCCGTTTTTCGGTTCGGTGCGGATTCAGATTCAGTTTTTCGGATTTAGAAGTTTAGAACCCATTTGTATATTTTTAACAATCGGATCAGGTTCGGTTCTGATAATTTTGGATCGGGTTTTGGGTTTAGGTTTTTTCGCCTAGAACTACCTCCATTAGTTAGTTGTCCATAAGACCAACATTTACCAGGTTTCTTTTACGAGCGTATATTTTGTATTTGATGCATTCAAGGAAAAACAGACAAACAACGTATTATTTACTGACGGGAAAAGAAAAAAACCTGAACCATATGCAGGATCTCAGAAAGGACCTTTTTCCAATGCATTAGAAGACAAATTACTCAGATAAAAGGAAAAGAAGAAAGAGTTATTGATGTAGAAAATCAAACTAATAATTAACCCCTATTTTGAGGCTTCCAAACAAAGTAAAAAGACCAATGGAGAAAGAGATAGAAGTTGTCGTTATGGACTTTTCTTTTTTCTACGGTTTGGGTTGAAACTAGAAGACTCATCCTGCAATTATGATCAACTAATTGCCGTCTGTTTCTCTCTCTCTTTTTTCTATTTACACCGTGATCACTCATTTTGCAATAATTATGCAGGATTAACCATGTTTACAATTGTTATGTTTTGTGCCTTGAATCAATGTTTACGTGTAAGCCTTTATTAAGGCCCACGTTAGTTTTAGGTTTAACTAGGGTTATGCTATATATACTAGGAGTGGGCATTCGGTTACCCTATCGGGTTTCGGGTTCAGTAATTCGGGTTTTCCGATTTATGAATATACTACCCATTCGGATTTTCCAAAAATTCGGGTCGGGTTCGGTTTGGTATTTTTCAGGTTCGGATTGATTTCGGATTTTTGGTTGAAAACCAAAATTTCCAAAAAAAAAAATTTGGTTTGGTATTACTCAGTAAAAAAAACCCGAAAAATTTAGAAACAAAACCCGAAAAAACCTGAAAAACTGAAGAAAATCGAAAAAACCAAAGAAACACCGAAAATCCTAAAAAAATCAAATACACAAAAAACATAATAGGTGGTTTTGTTCAGAATTTAACTTCAATGCAATAACCATTCATACACTTGCAACATAAAATCATTTACATATTCAATAAAAAATAATACAAATACCAGATATAGTCATAATAATCGAATTAAAGAAAAAAAAAAAAAACTATAAAAGTTGTTTAAACAATATGAAAATATCCGATATTAAATCTAAATTTGTAAAGGTTAATTTATATCTCGGGTACTTCGGATATCGATCCATTCGGTTTTCGGTTCGGTACGGGTTCGGATTCGGTTTTTCGGATTTAGAATTTTAAAACCCATTCGGATAATTTTAAAACTCGGGTTCGGATTCGGTTCGGGTAATTTCGGGTCGGGTTCGGATTTTTTTTCGGGTTCGGTTTTTTTGCCCATGCCTAATATATACTCTTGTTTAACCTCTGCCTCTATTGTATTCTGAATTACTTGTTTTCTTTTCAAGTAATAAAACAGTTCTCATTTGCCAATTTGTGTTCTTTTGTGTTTGTTCTTCTCACTTCTGTTACAACAAACTGGCATCAGAGCCAGGTTTTGAGAAGATCAATCATGTACACAAAATCTGTTAAGAAGATGTCTGCGTTGAACGTCAAGATCGAGAAGTTCACTGGGATAAACAGCTTTAGCTTATGGCAGATTAAGATGCAAAGCTTGTGGGCGCCGATGTTGAAGAGCAAAAAGAAGGACCATGATGCTGAGATGGAAAGTTTGGAAAAAAGGCACATTCAAGTATTTTGTTGTGTCTTGCAGATGAGATCATCATTGAGGTTTCAAGTCAAACAACTGTTGTCGGTCTGTGGGGAAAGTTAGAGAGTTTGTATATGGCAAAGTCTTTGACAAACAAGCTGCTTTTGAAGCAACGACTGTTCGGTTTGAGAATGCAGGAAGGTACACAACTCTGAGATCACTTAGATCAACTGAACACAACCTTGTTGGAACTGCGAAACATCAATGTCAAAATTGATTATGAAGATGCTGCTCTGATTCTTCTGGTATCACTACCATCATCTTATGAGAACTTTGTTCAGTCATTATATTCATAGTTGGTAAAGATATAGTTTCTCTTGAAGAGGTAAGGTCTGCTCTTCACAGCAGAGAACTGCGCCAAAAGGCATCTGGTATAAATATAGATGATCAAGCTTCGAGTTTATTCGTTAGTGGTGGAAGAAGTTTTGGAAATGACAAGAAGGAGAAGGTGTTTTCAAGTGGTCCTAAGCCTGATGACATCTGCAATTACTGTAAGGAGAAAGGACATCGGAAAACAGATTGTCCTAAGAAGAAAAAGAAACAATCCGGGTCTGTTGTTGTAGTCAAAGATGACACCAAATCCGAAGATGATTTTGCTTTGGTTGCTGGTTAAGAAGCACATCCACCTGATGTGTGGTTCTTAGACACTGGAGCGTCTTATCATATGTGTCATAGGAGAGACTGGATTTCTACATATGAGCATGTAGATAATGGCAGCATTAAAATGGACAACAATGCTACTTGCAAGGTTGCTGGAATTGGCTCGATTAAAATAAGGACACACGATGGTAGATTCTGCACTTTAAACGAAGTTAGGCATGATCCATTGATCGGAAACAATATGATATCTCTGAGTCTGTTAGATAGTCGAGGTCTAAAGTATTCAGGTGGAGGTGAAGTTGCAAAAGTCTGTCATGGTTCTTATGAGATTTTGAGGGGTGTTTTGCGTGGTACTTTGTATTTTCTGCAGGGTTCCACAGTCACATGTTCTGCAAATGTTGTGTCACCAGAAATTGGCATAGAAGATATGACGAAGCTATGGCATATGAGACTCGGTCATATGGGTGAAAGAGGGATGCAAATCTTGTCAAAGGAGGAGCTCTTATGTGGCCATAAAGTCAAGAGTCTTGAATTTTGTGAACACTGTGTTTTTGGAAAGCTTCATCGTAGCAATTTTCCTAAAGGAAATCACACAACAAAAGACACTTTGGATTATATTCATTCCGACTGTTGGGGTCCATCTCAAGTGGAGTCTTTGGGAGGTCAGAAGTACTTTGTATCAATCATTGATGATTATTCGAGGAAAACATGGGTGTTTATGATGAAGCACAAAGGTGAAGCATTCAAGAATTTTAAAGAATGGAAAATATTGGTGGAATATCAAACTGGAAAGAAGATCAAAAAGCTGCGCACTTATAATGGTCTGGAATTCTGCTCATCAGAATTCAATCAGTTTTGCAAGGATGAAGGAGTTGCTCGTCATCGCACAAAAAGAGAGACGCCACAACAGAATGGTGTAGCTGAGCGGATGAATCAGATTTTACTGGAGAGAGCAAGGTGTATGCTCTCAAATGCTGGTTTGGAGAAAAGGTTTGGGCTGAAGCTGTAAATATAACTTGTTACTTGATAAATCGTGGACCACACACGAGCATCAAGTGTAAGACACCAATTGAGATGTGGTCCGGTAAGTCTGCTGATTACTCAAATTTGAAGGTTTTTTGTTGCACCGCTTACTATCATGTTAGTGAAGGAAAACTAGAACTAAGAGCAAAGAAAGGAGTGTTCATGGGCTATGGAGATGAAGTTAAAGGCTTCAGGATTTGGTATCCATCAGAGAAGAGAGTTATCCTAAGCAGAAATGTTGTTTTTGATGAAAACTCTATGCTTGGGTCTAGAGAGGGACTTGCTGTTATAACAGAGATTGATAACTCTGATAAACAGGTGGAGTCACAGGATAAGAATGAGCTGCACACAGAAGCTGATCCATAAGAAAATACACCACCAGAGCCTCAATTGCGTAAGACTACACACCGGAGTATTGCTAATGATCGACCTAGGAGGTTAGACGTTAGACCACCACAGAGATACGGGTATGACGATATGATTGCTTATGCACTGCAGGTTGCCGAAGAAGTTGATGTTCATGAACCATCTACATACAAAGAAGCCGTTTCGATTTCCGATGTTGAGAAGTGGTTTGCTGCAATGGGTGATGAGATATAGTCTCATCACAAGAATCACACATGGAACTTAGTCATATGCCCGCCTGATAGAAAGTTTATTACTTGCAAATGGATTTTCAAGGTAAAGGAAGGAATATCACCAGCAGAGGGAGTAAAATATAAAGCGCGAGCTGTTGCTAGAGGTTTCAGTCAAAGAGAAGGAGTGGACTACAATGAGATTTTTTCACCTGTATTAAGACATACCTCGATCAGAGTTTTGCTAGCAGTGGTGGCACATCAAGATCTCGAGCTTGAACAACTTGATGTTAAGACAGCTTTTCTCCATGGAGAGTTAGAAGAAGAGATATACATGTCTCAACCAGATGGTTTTCAGGTTCCTGGCAAGGAAGAGTATGTTTGCAAGTTGAATAAATCACTATATGGACTTAAGCAGTCTCCCAGGCAATGGTATAAAAGATTTGACAGCTACATGATCGAGTTGGGTTATGAGAGGAATCCATATGATTGTTGCGTCTATTTTCTGAAAGTGGGAGATGAC
>OVAF01001099.1:5032-25999 GCA_900406245.1 Odontarrhena argentea | reverse complement strand
ATATATATATATATATATATATATATATAAAGATTTTTCCTTCATTTTAAAAGTCATAGTTTTTATTTTTTTACAGCCACTGTCTTTTATAGCCACAATTGTTTTTACAATCACAGTCTAAATGAAAAAACCTACAACCACCATTTTAAAAATCCTTACAAACCAATACCTACATTAACAAAGACAGATGAGTTATAACTGTGTCAGGTGTCGAGCTCACGTCGAAAACATTCAGCACTCACATCAAACACATTCAACTTTATTGAATAAAATTTAAGATGTCTTTAAGTTATTAATGTTAAGATAATTTTTAACTATTGTGCTTTCTAAATATAAACAACGTTTAAAGTTTAAATCAGTAACATGATATTATAGTAGAGATGTGAAATTTCTGGCAATTTACAAGTATGACTCCAAAGAATACAATTGTGATTTGAAATCATTTTTTTAAAGCTGACAAAAAATTATTAAAATGTTTTTTTTTCCTTTTTTCTTTTTTGAGTAACCAGCTAACTAATCTGAGGTAATGTTTTCAGACACTCGAATTGGAATTATATATCTCCATAAAAATAGGATGGTGTACATGACAAATAATTTATAAATATAAATGATTGGTACGTAGGTGATCAGGAATTCACACCGACCCACATTTAGTTTGGATTTATCGTATACGTATGTATATATAGGGTTAGGGAGGAATATTATTGACTCGATAAGTAGTCATCTATATATTAAACGTCTTACTTGATATCTGACACGCGATTGTGTCAATAATTTGTCATTAGTATTTCAAATCACAGATTCGCAGTAGTTATTATTTATTTGGGTACGTAATAGCAAAACTTGCGATGCAAAGGCTACGTACGTGTGATAAGTCGGACCGTCCACTCACGGTCCCTGACCCCATGGACCACATTTATTAGTTATAAAATTAACTATTATTTTCTGGTCAACTAATAAAATATATTTAGAAATTTTACGCAACTACGACTAAAGAAAACTTACCATTATAAAAAGAACAACCACTTGTTGATTCGATGCAAGTAAAACGACAAAGATAGTTGTTATTTGATTGATCGTTGTCCTTTTAACAGTCTTTGTCCCATGATTTATTTGACTTATTTTAGTGCCAAGTCGTTAAAGCACCTCCAAAGCACCTCAACTAGAGCGTTTGATATATGATTAAAATTTAAATAATTTTTTTTTCATCATACTTTCGAAAATAGAAATTTATTATTGGTATTCTTCATAACCCTCCAGACTAAATTAGATTTTGAAAGCTAAGAATTTAATATTAAAAAACAAAAATGACAACAAATTTGAAAAAAAAAAGAAATTGATTTTAAAACGGAAAGAGTAAAGTAAGTACACGCAATTTTTTCTTTTCTAATCATACTGAAAGAAGATCCGAAAAAGGTCCAAATAACTCCATAGAGTATATTATAGCTTCAGTTTGTACACATTTTCATACTTAAATGTTCACATATATTACTTGCCCGGCTAACAACATATCGTGCTAATAATAACTGTTGCAACAAGAAGATGAAAATTTCAACTCGTAAAAAAATATAAACGTGAATATAATTACATCCATGTAAAAGAATGAAGAATAGATTTCTTATCGAACGTTCACTTAAGAAATATATTTCTCACTACAACGATTGATATATTCTTTACGTATTCTTTTATATATATATATAATCATCTTAATAAACTTAGAGGTCTATTCATATGAGTTCTAAAATACCAAATAGAATAGGACACTACTAAACATACTTCTTGGTCACTATGCATCTATACCGAAACAACTTTAGAATATGACATTGAGTTTTTTTTTTTGGTCAACCAACATATAATAGAGGGTTTTTTTTCTTTGCTACTTTTACCAATTCCCCAAAAGAAAACTCATGAAGTAAGTGTGAAAGTAAAAAGGTTGAAGTACTGTGCTGTAATAACGGGGGAAACATTACCATCATCCACCGGCCCTCGCTTCAAGCATCTAAAACATTAGCTTTAAGCCACAATTTTAATTAAGTGGAAGTAAGGCCACATGTTACAAGTTATATATCAGTCAAATATCCTTTTAAGTATTTTGTCGTCAACGCAATTACGTAACTAATTAATAACGTGTAGACAATTTAGCAAAAATAATATATATGAAATTAATTAGAGAGTTTTCCTCTTAAAATATCCACATAAACAAAACAACAAAAACTTACATTAAATATTATTTAAACAATCATTTTTATACCAAATGATATTTATCATATTATCTATAACATATATAAATATAAATTAATAAACATTAAAAAAATGAAATCAATGAAAAAAAGAAGTAAAGACGAAAAAACCAACAGAATATTTTGACGGTAATAATAATATATATTAAGTTAAAACACTTTACAAAATAAATACTAAATTAATGCATTAGCTTTCAAAGCTATATATAGACCATATAAAACATACATAGTTTTTATTTTTATGATAAGATCTTAACCCAACTAAAAAAAAGTATTATATTACACTCAACCTTAAATTTTAATTTTTTAGGGAAATTCTGTCTAATACACTTTTTATCTATCTCTATCACTTTTACACTTTCACTTTTATACTTTTTAAATTTTATATATTTTGACTATATAACATATTATTCAACTGCCAAGTCCTGACCCTTGTAACAATTATTATATTCAAAACACTTTACAATATTAGATGTAGTGTCGACAAAAACATCCAAAGTCAAAAAGAAATAGTTAAGAAAACGGAAAAGGCACATGTGTTTTGCATCTTTACCTTCATCAAGGATCATAAAACAACCCCCACAGGGCCATACTATGGACGGAGTAGTTTGTTTTTTCTCAAACAAACCTATCGCATAGCAACACGTCCTATCGCATAGCAACACGTGTAGGACCTTATTTTACGTAGTTCTTCTGTATTTGATCGCCTTGGATCTTATCGAAGACTCAATTAATTAACACCACATGCAACAACTACTATCATACTACGCGTCCACAAGGCTATAAAATATAGACGAAAACAGTACAAAGCTCTCTCATTATTCAGAAACCAATCTCAAAAACTTACATAACAATAAATGAAAATGAAGTTCTGGCCACGACCAACGTTTCTTTCTATGATCTATCTTATCACACTTCCACAACTCTACTCATCATCACCGGCCTTATCAGTCCCGGAGCGTTTCCTTCAATGCCTTGATACTCAGCCGTCCGATCACGGCAGTCCTAACTCCAGAACCGCCGTGATCCCCACAAACGCAACGTTCTCCACAAATCTCATGAACGGTGTCCGAAACCTCCGGTTCGCCTCCCCATCTACGAGGAAACCGGAGGCTATCGTTGCTGCAGTCACCGAAACCCACATCAGAGCTACAATCTCATGCTGCAAACTCCTGAACCTCGAGCTCAGAGTCCGTAGCGGCGGGCACGACTACGAAGGCTTCTCCTACACCTCCCCGGTCGCCTTTGTGATCTTGGACATGTTCAATTTCGACAAGATCGATATCAACATGACCGACGAGACCGTGTGGGTCCAAGCTGGAGCTTCACTAGGTGAGCTATACTACAACATTGCAAGTAAAAGCAAAGTCCACGCCTTTCCCGCCGGAGTTTGTCCTAAAGTCGGCGCCGGAGGACATTTCAGCGGCGGAGGATTCGGGAATCTGATGAGAAAACACGGATTATCGATTGATCATATCATCGACGCGCAAATCATGGACGCCAACGGGAAAGTGTACCGTGACCGACGTTCTATGGGAGAAGATGTGTTTTGGGCCATTCGTGGAGGAGGCGGCGGAAGCTACGGCGTGATCCTGGCGTGGAAGATTAAGCTTATCAGGGTTCCGGAGAAAGTCACTGTTTTTAAACTGGAGAGAACGGTGAGAGAAGGTGCCGTGAACTTGGTCTGGAAATGGCAGCAAGTGGCACCGGTTATCGACAGAGATTTGTTTATCCGGTTAGAGATCAAACCGATTAACCGGAAAAAATCTAAAGGAAAGACTATCAAAGTTTCCTTCATTGGAATGTTTCTTGGCTTACCGGATAGGCTTCTTAACATAACTGATAAGAGTTTCCCTGAGCTACATTTGAAGAAAGAAGATTGTATGGTTAAGAAATGGATCGACTCGACCGTCTTCTGGGCCAATTACCCTGAAAAGGCACCCATTCAGCTTCTTCTCAAAAGGGTATCGACAAACGAATACTACTGGAAACGAACTTCAGATTTTGTTCAAACTCCCATATCAAAAGAGGGTCTAGCAAAGATTTTCCAGACAATGATCGATCATTCGCCACTTCCACGTCGAGTTTGGATGCAATGGAATCCTTGGGGAGGTAAAATGGCTGATATTTCGTCTGATGCAACAGCCTTTGTGCATAGAGCAGGCAACATTTTCATGATTGAGCATTTCATGAATTGGTACAAACCTGGAGATGAGCTCGAAGACAAGTTCTTGGCGATCGCAAGAAGCTTTAAAGAAGCAATGGCCCCGTATGTTTCGAAGAATCCGAGAGAGGCCTTCTTTAATTACAGAGACGTCGATATTGGAATCACCACGCCTGGATATAACGCTACGTACGAAGGAGCTAAGGTTTATGGAGAGACATATTTCAAAGGGAACTATTTAAGATTGGTTAAGGTTAAAGCCCGGTTCGACAAGACTAACTTTTTCCGGTCTCAACAAGGAATTCCTGTTCTTGCTTAGTTTGTGAATGGTGATTATTCCACTCGAATGTATTGTGGCCTTGTGTGGGAGGAGTGTCCAATAATGATAAATTGAATTTCTAAAATTGGACTAGAGATTTATCAGATGTGTTCTTGTTTACGACGTCTGGGTAATAAATTTGTGTTTATTATTTTGTAATTAATGGTTTATTTTCAATTTCTTATCGAAGATATTGTTGAAATTGCAATAATATAATAGAATGAATCACTTACTGGGAATATATATGCAAATCTCTATTACATCAACGACATGCACAATTGTTTCAGCAATTGGTCAAAACTGTGGTTATTTATATATATATATATATATATATATATTTTTTTTTATATATCTTATCGGCTATCCGGTTAAGTATGGAACACACCAAAATGCTACAAGAACGAATATATATGCATGCAGTTCAACGGTTCAACGGATACTATAAACTTGAGTCGTCAACAGCCCATTAGATTCAAAGAGCAACCAGCCAGTCTGTTTCTAGAGCCGTGTTGTTGGGCTTCTCAAGCCCACCAAACTCCCCATTAGTATGATATTGTCCGCTTTGGGCCAAGTGGCTAAGTCCGCACGGTTTTCCTTATTGGGTTCCTTCCCAAAAGGAGCAATACCTTGGCGCCCAACTTGTATCGTCACACAAGGCTCCCGGCGCCCTTAATCACCACTTCATCTCCAAGTCGACACTGAACCATGAGCTCTGATACCAATTGTTGGGCTGTTCAAGCCCACCAAACTCCCGATTAGTATGATATTGTCCGCTTTGGGCTCAGGTGGAGAAAAGCCCGCACGGTTTTCTTATTGGGTTCATTCCCAAAAGGCCTCATACTAAGTGGAGTTTCTTATGACTTATATATTAGACACTTCTTGTCTAAACTTCCAATGTGGGACTTGGATTGATATCCCAACACGTGCCTATATCCATAGTTTTAAGAAATTGACCTTGGGCTAATTTCTGAGGGGAAAAAAAACTTACAAGGTTCCTATAACAGTTTTATATATAATATTTTATCATACCTTGGGACTTGTGATTAAAACTTGAGTAAATATGGTAATAACAAAATTAAATAAAACATAGGTGACTAACTGATTGATCAAAGTCACTTTGTTATTCTTTATTGTTAACCATCCAACTTAAAACTAATAGATTTTCTTCCGACCCAAAAAAAAAAAAAACTAATAGATTTTCTTTTATTCAACAAATAAAGGCATAATTAATCACAATTTTATCTTCTTGAGTTTGTCTAAAAAAATTTGAGTAATTTTCGATATGAAATTCGTTGAGAACATTGATTTTGAAAGATTAGATAGAAATTCTATTTAAAAAAATAAAGGGAGACAAAAAAAAGTTTTATAATTAGTATTTCACTATTTTGTAAATGATTTAATTCTTCATTTATCTTCATTTATTTAATATGATTCTCATTATTATTTTAGTTTTTTTATTTATGATTTGTTTTTTCTTTTAAATGCCGCCTATGACCTTTCTATTTCTAGGCACGGTTCTGCCTGTTCTCTGTTGAGATGTCATTCGACTATGTGCCAAGATAGTCCGACCGCGTGTATTACTGATTACCAAGTAAACCAATTGGACTAAAACCCAACTGATAGATTTCCCAACAAAGTGTTGATAACAGCTAGGGAGAAGGATCCAACGATGGATTTGTGGGTTCACCCTTTCACCAAGATGCGACTTACCACTANGGGGATTTTTTTTTTTTTTTTTTTTTGTTTTGTGTGTGTGTCAACAGTTCATGTGTTTTCACATTTTGGGCAATTCTTTTCTAAGTAAGGCAATATACCAAAACGTTTTAGATAATAACATGCAAGGTCAAATTTTCTTGGTAACCCACGATTAATATGAATGGCTTTGTTCTATAATGAATGTTTCTTAATTGGTTTGTTAACCTCTAATACTGTGTGACTTCTTAAAGGAGAATCCCTGATATATGCCTTTATCGATAAACAGGTCACTGTCTCTGTCCATTGTGGAAAGTGTTTTAAAAAACTTGGCGCAGAATCACAATGGAACACGTGACAGGGTTTCAAAATAGCAAAGCTTGAACAAACTATGGGTTGAGTTGAGTTCCAATAATGGTATTTAACTATGACATCGACTGCTCCAAACTGGTGGACTGGTCCATATATCGGTATCGGTCCAACTTTGTGATATATAGTTAGTTACAATTGGGAGTCCAACATTATTCACGTGGGAAAATTTCCTCGCCACAATTTTAAAGATAATTCAATTCAAATTACTCAAACCCCACAATTGTTTCATTAGTTTAGATATTATATGTTTGCTGACCAAAAAAAAAAGATATTATATGTTTTTAAAACAAGTGATATTTCATTCATAACTATAAAACGAAGTATCCTCAAGATAACACATATAAATATAATNAAAAAAAAAAAAAAAAAAAAAAAAAAAAAAAAAAATCCAAACCATAATCGAACCGAAATAGATAATGCCCACCCTATTTCTTTTTCAATGGAGGAAGAAAAGAAATCTTTTCGGTCTGCGGAAAGACAAATGGGCTTCAGAGTAATTTGACGACTGGGCTCCATTTAACATTGAACGTCTCATTAATTAGGTCACTTCACAAACCCATGGACCATGGTACTCCGAGAGTTAGTAAACTTGGCAGTCAAGTTAAACTATGAGGCACGTGGAACCACGAAACCATCTTTACCCGCCGAAGTCGCCGTGTTTTACCAAGTCCACAAGTGCGTTTTTTTTTCCTTTTCTTTTCTTTAATTTGCTAATTACTATTCGTGTAAGCTTGTTTTAATCTAACATATGGAGTGACGAGTAAACGAGAGGATGCAGTTATTGACTGAGTAACCGTAAGTAGAGTGAATATAGGGTGATTAAGTTATACTTTTCCAAATTAATTGTTAGCTAGGCATTAGTTATATTAGAGCTGCCAAAATTAACCTTAACAAGCGACTGTTACTCTATATTTTTTAGGGCAAGCGACTGTTACTCTATATTTTTTAGGGCGGTTTTCTACTCTAAAATTCTAAATCAGTCATGTTTCTTTTATAGTCGTAGCTATTGCGATCTGCGACATTGAGTGTTGTTCATATAACAATCGTGATTGATATTAATTGCAGCGATCTGCAACTCTAATTTTTAATCATTCAAAAATTTAACGACTGTCACTGCAACTGCTAAAAAAATTTTGGTTTTTTTTATGTCGACAACAATATCATTAAGATGAGTTTGAATCAGACGGTGACACAACGACGACATGCACTAGCATAATCGCACACCTTCAAATTATATATAAAAAAGTTTTTTGTAACTTATTTTTAATTTTGCCGAGGAAAATAATACATAAATAATCTCTATTAAAATAAGTGAATTATGCCCAAATAATTAGGGAGATCGTTACAGAAAAACCAAAACCCAGAGTAACCTCTCCTTTATCTCCGGAAAAACCTCTCTCACATATATATATATATATATGCTTAGCTACGACTACGAGACAGTTAACAACGTTTAAGTCTACTTGAGTTACAACGAAAGACACGACATTCTCCTCTAAACTAAAATCAATCTTTCAGGTCTTTGATTCTCTGACTCATTAATTATCATCTCTTGTCTTTCTTTTTCTTTTTCTTTTTATATTTGTTTTTACGTCTGATCTTTAATTAAGGTTGTTACTAGCAGTTAAAGCTTAATTAATTAAGCTCAATAATCATGTATATTAAAAACCATTCGTAACTCCTTCTGATTGCTTCGTCTTCTTCTCTTACTTTTCCACAGGTTTCATTACCACATTGATGTCCATGGATTGCTTAAGCTACTTGTTCAACTGGGATCAACGTCCTAACCAGCTCGAGGATTGCTTTATCCCTGATAAAGATATGATTATCCCTGAAACGGACAGCTTTTTCCTCCAACCTCAACCGCAAAGTCAGTTTCATCAGCCATTGTTTCAAGAAGATGCTCCTATTTTAGATATGAGTCAATTCGACACTTTCTGTGACCGATTTCTTCCTTCCCAAGAAATCTGTCCCCCTAGACCTAAAATAGAGGAAGTACACAACCTGGAGTCTTTTCTTCCCACGCCGAAACGTAAGAAACTTGATAACTCGAGCTACCATTCTTACCACCTTGACTTTGTTCCAGAGCCTTTTGCAGTCCCGGAGTTTCGTGTTCCGGATTTCTCCTTACCGTTCAATGTAGGAAGAGGAGATCAAGAGGACGCCAAGAAGCCAAGGCTTTCATCTCAGAGCATCGCGGCTCGAGAGAGGAGAAGAAGAATTGCGGAGAGGACTCAAGAGCTCGGAAAACTCATTCCCGGTGGCCAGAAACTGAACACCGCCGAAATGTTCCAAGCCGCCGCTAAGTATGTCAAGTTCTTGCAGAGCCAAGTTGGGATTCTCCAACTGATGCAAACTACAAAGAAGGTAATAAGTACACAAAACAACCTTACATTCCCATTGTGTTTTCTCACAAGCTGGTTAATTTGCAGACTCAGGGTAGCTCTAATGTGGAAACAGAAACTTGTGTTTTGCTTGAATCGCAAGCTATCCAAGAGAAGCTATCGACTGAGGAATTGTGTTTGGTTCCAAGTGAAATGTTCCAAGCTTTTACAACTGAAGAATCCATTTGGAGAAACCCTAAGATTTAGTTAACAAGTTACTGCCTAAAGATCTTACTAAATAGTTTTAGTTTCGCACCTAGGGCTTTTAATTTGTGTCTATCCTTGCTTCTTTGTATTTCGTATTGTTGATAAGCTAGTGGCTAATTTTCCTGACTTGAAACTAAATAGACTAATGCTTTCTTTGCATTTAATCTATTTAGCCAATGTTTTAGCAATCTTCTCCTTCTGTCTCTGGTCATATTATGTATGCCGCTTGTTTTGAACTTTACATTCAAGTGAGGAGACCTTTGTGTAAATTAAGCTTTTTTGTTACCCACAACAATACTGGGGCTTTATTGTTTTGTGGGTTTTACTTATTAATTGAAAGCCCGAACAAACAGACCAACAAACTCTAGACTATTTCCTAGCACGAACGAGTCATCGAGTGCTTGATGCCTTGATAAGCTCATGAACAGATCTGAATGCAAATTGCTTTTTAATGATTTTAGGTTTCGATGCAAAGTTGCAAAGAGTTGGTGGTAAAAAGTTTCATTCCCCAATCTGAGGAATTGAGAGACTATTTATACAAGAGTCTAAGCCCTAATTTCTTTGGAAACTAGGAAAATGAAATATTCGCAGATATTCCATTTCCTAATTTGAAACTTTCTCCTAGAATGAACGTTCTTCTAAGATTAAGTTGGCGAAACGGCCGGCTTTGTGTGTTTCCGTTTAAATGGGTTGGATTCACGGGCCGTGACGAAGACCTTTTGGCCCACTTGGCTCCCTAGTCTAGAAAAATGTCTAAGTGTTGATTAATAGCTCCGCGTAAAACCTGAGGTCGGCTTGTTTGCTGGTAGACATTTTTGGCATTTTTCACTTACTAGAATTCTAGGCGCCAGTCCCAGACTTAGTCGTTTTCGGGTGTGAAAGGCATGTTTCTCATACTTAAACATTTTTTGGTAAGATGAGTCATTGTTGACCGTTGATTTTGAGATGAGGAATTTTGACTCCAACAAATCTTTTGTTCAAATAGAGGACTAGAATATAACTATTAACGGATTTTATTGTTTATCATTTTGAGTTGTACTTGTGGTTATGGGTATAGTAGAAGGTACTACTAGAAATATTGTGGTTTGGTCTTTACGTACATGTATCATTTTTATTGCTGCGGTTCTTTTCTTATACGAGTATGTCCAATAGACATTTTTAAGTGAATGTCTTTAAGATTAAATTAAATTTATTTAATAAATTGAGGTTCTTAAATGAAAGATCTTCATGTTCAAAGTGTCTACATTAAGACACTTTGGGCATGTTGGTCTCTCATTTAAGACCTTCAAATCTTTAATTAATTAATAATTTTAAATTCTTATACATGGTTTCATATACAGTATATAGTAATACTGTAATAGACATCTTGGCAAGAAAATGTAAAACACTCCCTCGGCATAAATCATTTTAAATTGATTATGCATCTTAGCTAAAATTAAGACCATTTACTGCCACATTTATCTTGATATGTCTTGTGGTATAGTCTTGTAAGGACTGTCTTATTGTATAAGAAAGTTTCAGAAGACTTATATAAGTCTTATATAAAAAAGTTTTAGAAGACTTAATTATACAAGTTTTACAAGAAATTTCTGAATTAAAGAAATTTACTAACAAGATCAAACGTTTAGGAAGACCAAAGATATATATTTATATCAATTCTAACGTATGTGGAACAAAACTTTAATTTAGACTAAATTTTCTTAGTTTACAATTCACATCCACTTAAAATCCCAAAATATATTTTATATAACAATATAATTTACTTATATATATGACGACATTATCTTGTTACAACTTGAGTATTAATAACATAATAATAATCAAAGAGGCTAAATAAGAATCATTCCAAGCCTGAAATGTCTAATTACAAAAGGTTGTTGCATAAGAAGCTTCTTAACATTAATAGAGATGACAAAATCACCTTTGTAACATCATATAATTACTAGTTCCTTAATCGAAAACTCATGTCGTAAGTTTCTCATAGTTTTAAGTATAAGTTGTTATAATCTTACAAAACACTTGAATTCCAATATTACTCCTTAAAATCCACTGAAAGCATCATCATACGAGAAATACAAGTCAGGCTTATTAGTCCGTGAAGTCAGAGGGTAGGTGAAGAAAAGAAGAGAGTGAGAGATACCAAAATCGCAAAGTTTTGTAATATTAGCCAATGCGCACCATTTTACTACCGTTCGTTTCACTTAGGTGGCATTGGGCAGAGGCCCACTTGCAAAACATTTCATGGAAAAGTATGCTACAGAGAGTCCATTCTGAAAGTTTAAGAACTAACTTAAGATATACACGGCACCTAATTTTCTACTAAACTACAGTTACCTTTCAAAGTTTCTAAATTCGATGACCGTTTTGGCGTCAAGAACTGACATTAGTAGTCACAATCTTGTTTTTTAGTAGAGAAGATTTTTCATCGAAAAGACTTTGAAATCATCAACTCAACATTACATTCCAATCCCAAGTGGGTCGTCCCACAATATGCACCACTTCCAATTCAAATCTTCTAGTCAAAGGAGCTTAATGTTTTTATTTTTCTACTATATATATGTAATGACCCGCAACACCAATATACCATCACTACTTGATTACTTGCCTTCACAAATACCAAAATGAGTTGCTTTCTTCATTCCTTTTGTTTCCTTTTCATCGTTTTCAGTTTTCTAAACACGTTTGTTACTCCTACACAACACATGTGTCATCCTGATCAAAGAGATGCTCTTCTTGAGTTAAAAAATGAGTTTGGGATTCAAAATCGTGCTTCGGTTGATTCAGTTTTCTTTTCTTATCCGAAGACAAAATCATGGGTGAATAAAAGTGATTGCTGTTCTTGGGATGGAATCATGTGCGATGCCAAGTCTGGCCAAGTTGTTGGACTAGACCTTGAAGCTAGTTGTCTCCATGGCCGGTTTGAATATAATAGTAGTATTTTTAGATTGCGCCATCTCCGTGATCTGAACCTCGCTAACAACAACTTCACCGCTTCTCCAATCCCTGCTGAGTTTGGTAAACTTAAGGAGTTACAAAGACTTAACCTCTCAAAGTCTTCATTTTCAGGCCATATTCCAACCGAGCTTCTTCAGCTAACCAAGTTGGTGTCTCTCGATCTTTCTTCTTTTTCTTCTAGGTCTTTCGATCTTTCTTCTTCTCTTTTCATGTATCCTCAAGAATCTCTATCTGTTGATGAATCTTTTCTTCCACTGCTAGCTCGAAACTTAAGGACCCTAAGAGATCTAGATATGACTTACGTAAACATCTCTTCAAAAATCCCTCATGAGCTTTCAACCATGTGGTCTCTAAGATCGCTACGTTTTGAGGGATGCAACCTGTTTGGAGAATTTCCAACCAGTGTTCTTCTAATACCAACCTTACAGTCCATTATCTTGGACCACAATCCAAATCTGAGAGGCAATCTTCCCAACTTCCAAGAAAATAACTCCATGCAAATCTTGAGCCTTTCTGAAACATCCTTTTTTGGTACAATACCAGACTCCATTAGCAACCTTAAAAATTTGACTTCTTTGACACTTCGAGAATCCACTTTCTCAGGGAGGATTCCTTCTTCACTTGGGAACCTTGCTCATCTCTCCTACCTTGATCTTTTTCACAATAATTTTACTGGTGAAATTCCATCTTCAGTTGGAAATCTTTCTCGTCTCTCCTCTCTCATTCTTTCTTATAATAATTTCACCAGTGAAATTCCACCTTCAGTTGGAAACCTTTCTTATCTCTCCTATCTCGATCTCTCTTTCAACAATTTCACTGGGGAAATCCCATCTTCAGTTGGAAATCTAAAACTGTTGACCTTCTTTAGTGTTTGGGATAACAACCTCAGCGGAAACTTTCCATCTGCGCTACTCAACCTGACGGAACTACGTACTCTCTCAATCTGTACTAATCAGTTCACAGGTTCACTCCCACCAAACATTAGCCAACTCTCCAAATTGGAAGGTTTCATGGCTCGTTCTAATAAGTTCACTGGAGCCATTCCTTCGTCCATATTCAAGATTTCTTCATTGACCCAACTCTACTTAAATGATAACCATTTCACTGATCTCATTGGGGTTGAGAATCTCTCTCTGTTACCTAACTTCCAAAAGATTTATCTTGGAAATAACCAGTACAAAGTCGACCAGGTTGAATTGAGTGTCTTCTCTCCTCTCAAACAGCTAAGTGGATTGGGTCTCTCAGGCATTCCTCTTTCAACAACAAACATTACTTTTGATTCAGATTTTTCATCACAATTGGAAAATTTGGACTTGTCAGGATGCAACCTCATTGAGATCCCTAAGTTCATTAGGAACCAAAGAAACCTAGTTCTTCTAGACCTCTCCAACAACAAGATCAAAGGTCAAATACCAAACTGGTTGTGGGAGCTCCCAATGTTGTACAAAGTGGATCTTTCTTACAACTCTTTCTACGGTTTCAACGGATCCTTAAGAAGTACTTATTCTAAGAGTCAGATCACTGCTGTCGATCTAAGTTCAAATGCTTTCCAAGGACCGATCATCATCCCATCTAAAGCTATCCAATACTTTTTTGCCTCGAAAAATAACTTCACTGTAGAGATACCTCAATCGGTATGTGAACTAAGCTCTTTATCCCTCCTGGATCTATCAAACAACAACCTCCACGGAAAAATTCCTCGGTGTTTAGGGACTCGCATAAGTTCTCTTTCAGATCTGAATCTTCGTAACAATAGCCTCAGTGGAAGTCTTCCTGAGATATTTATGAATGCCAAAGAGTTAAGGTCACTTGACGTGAGTCACAACCGATTGGAGGGAAACCTTCCTACGTCTTTTTCTGGTTGCTCTGCATTGGAAATTCTAAATGTGGAAAGCAACAAATTTAACGACATGTTTCCCTTTCGATTGAATTCTTTGAAGAAACTACAAGTTCTTGTCCTTCGCGCTAACAAGTTTCATGGCATGCTGCATCACCCCGATGGGGTTTGGTTTGGATTTCCTCAGTTGAAAATTATTGATGTATCACAGAATGAGTTCATCGGTACCTTGCCATCTAATTTTTTTATGAACTGGACTGCGATATCCTCGAAGGTAGATAATAAGACAGAACCAGACTACATTGGGGATCCTCGTGATTATGGTTACTATACTTCACTTGTCTTGATGAGTAAAGGAGTATCAATGGCGATGGAACGTATCCTTACAATCTACACGGCCATTGATTTTTCTGGAAATCAGCTCCATGGAAATATTCCTGATTCTGTTGGTGTGTTGAATGAACTTCGTATTCTCAATCTTTCAAGAAATGCTTTCACAGGCCACATCCCAACATCTTTGGCAAACCTAACGAATCTCGAGTCACTAGACCTATCTCAAAACAAGATTTCTGGTGAGATTCCTCATGAGCTCGGGACCCTATCTTCTCTGGCATGGATAAACATTTCACATAATCAGCTTGTGGGTTCCATACCACAAGGTACACAGTTTTTGACACAAAACTGCTCGTCATATGAAGGAAATCCTGGACTTAATCGTCAATCTCTTATGGAAGTTTGCGGAGATATCCATTCGCCAACACCACCACAAAACGAACCACTAGAGGCATACGAAGAAGACGAAGATGATGAATGGATTAATTGGCTCGCAGCAGGGATAGGCTTTGCACTTGGAATTGTATTTGGACTCACAGTCGGATACATAGTGGCTTCACACAAGATTGAGTGGTTCATGAAGACTTTCGGCCTAATCAAGCACTAGATCACCAAAACCTGTTAGCTCATTGACCTTCTTTCCCCTGAGCATATGATGTCATTCAGTTTGATGAAGTTGTATTCACTATCATAATATTTTATTTGTAATGTAAGAAAGTATAAAGTTGTTATGTATCATATAATTAGATATAATATGAAAGTATAAACCTTTTGTTGGTGAAAACAATAGTATCATCATATATGTTGAGAAATTTGTGAGCCATTTTGCTAATATATAAAATAGACTCAAAATCTAAATCTTTCACATGGCTCTAATCCACTAGTAAAGCCGTAAAACACTGTTTATCACAAACAACTTAGATATTTCATTAAAATTTCCTACAAAAACCAAACAATCAAGCCTCTTTATGCGGATGAGATCAAGTTTATGCTTACTGTTCGGTATCGTATGCACGAGCTTATTATGAACTGGCCATCATAATTAAGGGCTTTACGATGGTATTATATATATATATATCTCAACCAAACATTAAAGTTGAATTAAAAACAAGTTATTTTGGCGTCCATAAAGGTGGAAACCGATTTACAAATGACACTAAAAAAGACGCTCTCTTGCTCTTCGAACCAGCCATCCGCCTCTCAGTTGGAGTCGAGCTTAATGTGGGCCAATCTCTTCAACTAGAAGATGTTGAAATGATGCGATATGTTCAGAGGTTGGAGTCTTGATGGAGGTCCAAAACTTGTCTAATTGTTTTGAAATTTGGTGGAAACATAGAGGGATGAGCCAGGAAGCTATGAATTTTTAATGGAAGCATTTGGAGTTTGGACAAGGAAGTTATTCTCGATTCATCAAAGTCTGGTCAAACTGCATTCGAATGCAATTTCGGTCGGATATTTCGGCCAAGAAACTGCAATGGTTTCCTTCCTGTTTTAGGCCATTCCGATATGATATTCCGGTCTAAGTGACCGGATGAGCTTCCTTTCTGTTTTTGGCCATTTCGGTCTGCTAATCTAGTTAAGTGACCGGATTAACACACTCAATTATTAATGTAAAAAGGGAAAGGTGAACCATCTAGATCGTTAAAAAAAATAAGTTTTTAATCAACAATTTTTACAAGTAGATCTTTTAGGTGTAATTTTATATTAAAAAAATTAAAGACCTAATTCTAATTAAATTTTTTAATAATAATATATTTTAGCTAACTAGTGAAAAAAAGTCTTTTTAATATTTTCCCTAAAAAAAAAAATTTGACCGGCCCTCTTGAATTAAGTTTACTGTAGCCAGATAGAATGGTTAAGTAACAAAGCCAGTTTTTTATGATTTAATTATCTGTAAAAGTAAAAAACACATCTCGCAAAAACAGTGGGTATGTGTCTTAAACTATATAGGTGGACCCCCAAAAACAAAAGTGTGTACCAATTGACGAATTACATGAAGAATTTTATGACTATGCATGTATAAATAAATAATAATAATTATAACGACTTTGAGGAGTCGTCGTCGTCAAAGAAATCGCTAAACACGTCGGGCATCGTCGTTTTGTCCTCCAGGCTGCCTCCACCGCCACTACTGTCTCCGGCGAGTCCTTGAGTGAGCAACATAGTTAAAGAATCTCCCTCAAGCTCGTCAAGATCAGCAAAGAAATCCTCTGGCTGATGTTGAAACTCTGGCAATAAGTCAGGTCTATAGGTGTCGTTAACATCATTATTGAACTCCGTTTTGTCATGGCGCTCCTCCATGTCCTCCTCCTTAACCACAGGAGGAGTGGAGGAGGAAGGCAAATGGGTGTTACTATTGTTTTGGGTGACTCTGGATGAGGCAGAAGTAGTTGCTGATTTGGAAGCAGGGTTCGACGAGGATGAGGAAGAGGAACGAGTGGAGCCGGCTAAAGCATTGCGTTGAGTAGGCCATGGATGGTTATGCTCAGATGTGTAAGTAATGACTAACATGTTTGGATCGGTGCGGCTACGTTCCACTTGTTTCCTAGCTGAACAACCTTTAGAGCTGCTACATCTGTAGTAACCCCTGAGAAACAAATCATTCAAGTAACCATTAAAGATTTAACTAACCAAATTAAGTCTAATTTATGTCTGTCATACACATATAGGATGTGACCTTCTTGACTTGATAAATCTCACTTATCCAGTAACAACTCATTTGATTACTTTTACGCACAAAAAATCTCACTAGTTATTGCGGCTGCAATGTTTATAATGTGCACCGTCGAAAATGGAATGAATTACTTTATACTTTATAGTTCCATGCTAATGATTGCGGCTGCAATATTGATTTTGATGGGAAAAAGCAAAGCTGTAGATTCTACTTAGCGTGCAATCCAAAAACGAAAATATGTCTTATTTTTTTCCTTAAAGAAAATTCACTAGAGATTTTTACTAAGACAATAGTGATATTTCCTATTGAATGAAACATACTAATTTATATATATNAAATCTCACTAGTTATTGCGGCTGCAATGTTTATAATGTGCACCGTCGAAAATGGAATAAAATTACTTTATACTTTATTGTTCCATGCTAATGATTGCGGCTGCAATATTGATTTTGATGGGAAAAAGCAAAGCTGTAGATTCTACTTAGCGTGCAATCCAAAAACGAAAAATATATCTTATTTTTAAGAAAATTCATTTTTATCTACATATTTTTATTAAGAAAATAGTGATATTCTCATATTCCTATTGAATGAAACATACTAATCTGTATATACCATGTTTGTGATGTATATGTATATCTACCTTGGATAAGGAGAACCTTTGATGGGTTTTTGACCATACTTTCGCCAAGCCCATAGATCAGACGGAACAACTTCTCCACTGGACCGGCTGTTCATTGCCGCTGGAGCCGGTATGCACACCACTTTCTTTGCCTGGCTCTTCCTGAATCCATCAATGACATAACCTAATTGTTCTTAGTTTAAGGTATAATGGCACCATTCACTGTTATCTGTTGTCTAAAATGTTAGCACTTTTATATATGGACTCCGGGCCATACTATATTCCATTTTGAAACTATAAACATGTATATAAACAAAATCAGTGGAAACTTAAATAACTGATAGTTGAAAAAATCGGATTCAATAAGTTATAACAAAAACAGATAGAATNGCTGTTCATTGCCGCTGGAGCCGGTATGCACACCACTTTCTTTGCCTGGCTCTTCCTGCATCCATCAATGACATAACCTAATTGTTCTTAGTTTAAGGTATAATGGCACCATTCGCAATTATGTTGTCTACAATGTTAGCACTTTTATATATGGACTCCGGGCCATACTATGTTCCATTTTGAAACTGTAAACATGTATATAAACAAAATTAATGGAAAGTAAAATAATTGATATTTGAAAAAATCGGAATCATCAATAAGTTCTAACAAAAATAGATAGAAAGNTAACAAAAACAGATAGAATGAAAATTAGGAAACCGAACAAGTTAGCCGAATGCAAAAAATCAGAAAATGCATAAAGTGATGCACATATAAAATACAAACGAAACCCTAGCTGGTTCTATATCTCTCTCACTCAATGAACCCAGGCGGTGANTAAAATACAAACGAAACCCTAGCTGGTTCTATATCTCTCTCACTCAATGAACCCAGGCAGTGACGNGCGGTGACAGTGACGGCACTAGCACAACCATAAGGCTATAAGTCCTGGTCTGAGAGCTAGTTTTATTAGATGAATAATTTAATTTTAATAAGCAGAGTTTATGCTATTTATTACCATATAATCAATAGATAATCACATGGTATTATCATGAACCAAGCATTAAATGATCTCGTTCAACCAAGAAAGGAAAAAATGATAAATAAATCATAATAGTGTAATAAAAATTACCTTCTCTTAATGCCAAGATTCCGCGGGGAAGAAGAGATCTGAATCTGTGAGGGAGATGGCGTCGTATTTTTAGAGCTGGTATCAACGTTGATCATCCCCCATGGAGAAGCTGCTGCTGCGGCCGCGATGGCCGGAGAATTACACGTGGAAGAATCATGGATGATGTTAGTACTTTGGGAGATCCGGATTCTTGGGAAGACACTGCATTGACTCTTAATATGATCATCCTGATCAGACCCTTTTGGGAAAAGCGCAAAGCTGTTGTTTGCCGTGGGGTGGAGGAGAGGATCACTCAAGCTTACGAATGGGTCGCCGAAGGGACTTATCTGACTGCTCGTGACGGCAGCTGCGACTGAGGAGGGCTGATCCATGTGGAGATCTGAAGAAGTCGGCGGCGGCGGAGATGGACCTTCCGGTGGTCCATGAGATGGGGACAAGTGTCCTGATCCGACTCCTCGTACAACGTCTGTTAGGTCTCCTTGGAAGTTGTCCATGTCTAGAGACTCAAAGACGCTGCACATAATATATGATATGCTTTTGTGTCTGCTTTTTATGTGTATATGATATGCTTACAAAGCAAAAATAATTAGAAAGAAGAAAAAGAATAATATGATTCCTAAAATCTGATTATGATTCTCGATCTCTTTGTGTGTAATTTGGCAAAAGATGTTTGGATTATATTCCTAGGAATTGAAGAAGATGAAGGAGAAGAATGGTTTATGAAACAAGAGAGAAACGCTGACTTTTTAGAAAGAAGACATCTTCGACCACTTCTCCATGTTAGAGAAAGAGGAAATATCAGAATTTTGTACTCTCTCTATAAATAATGAACTAATTAAAGGAGGTGAAAATGATATAAGCTTTTTAATATAATATAGATTCATGGATCGAGGTATATATATACGGCTATGTTTCTACTTTTTAATTAAATTATCTTTTAAGCCTTTACTGAGTTAACAACCATTATTCTAGAGTTCGGACTTGAAATATAACAATATTGGTAAGAAAAAAAAAAACAATATTGGTTATGTATTATCTCTTTACGAAGCAAATCCGCATTCACAATATTTTGTTTTCGAATAACTATTTAACCCCTCCATTTCATAATAATATATGTCTTTTAAGATTTTCTTTTTTCAAATTAATTAAGTACTGTTTTCAAAATTTAATGTAATATTATACACTACATAGAAAATAAGAACATTCTTTATGAAACTAATGAAGTAAAGTTTTGTAGAGTTTGTTTATATAACAACAGTTTGTATTGCTCGGCCAAATGATTGGTGAATAACTATCTCACTTTTTAGACATCTAAACATTAAATATCTCACTAGACCATAATTACTCGAAGCATAGATATTACGCCACTTAAAAAGCTCGATGAAATCTTAGAAAACCGTGTTATATTTCTTTGACGTGTAACGTAAATTATTGTGCTTAACTTTTGAAGGATATAATTGCTTGTTGGTTGAAGTGTACAGCATAAAACTAAAAATTTGCTACAATCACATAAATAAGATTAGGGTTTTCTAGAAAGAAAACCTTAATATTGAGTGAGAGATGGATGGTGAATTTGAATTTTTTAGATTTTGAAGATAAGTTTGTAAAAACAAACCATTTGGATGCCTGGATGGTATATTTTCAACAAATCATAAACAAATAAAATATATATAATGGGCATAATGAGATGATGCACTTGTGAAAAAACAAGTGACTCGGAAGTAAAGAGATCGGCAAAGAGCCGCATTTCTCGGAGTACGTTTTGTTCTGATCCAATGCCATTGGGACACGTAAACATTCTGAAATACTTTTTGCTGTAGCATTGAATCCCAAAAATTCTATTTGTCTCTATCTTCTTTTCTTTTTATCCCTTTCTTTGAATTTATGTATTCTTTCTCTCTTATATATGTTAAAGAAAGTATTCTTCTTCTCAAGATGAAATATGCGATAATTTCTTTTATATAAACTTGGAAAATCCAATGGAGGTAGATAATATCAGTGCAGCATGATCGAATTTAGCTATTTACACTCTGTATTATGCAAGATTATAA
>OVAF01001098.1:0-26014 GCA_900406245.1 Odontarrhena argentea | reverse complement strand
CAGCTGATTTTTTTTTCAGCTGGTACCATTTGAATCAGCTTATTCCACTTTTAAAATGAGCCAGATTCAGCCAGATTTATTTTTTTAATGAAACAAATATGTTACATTCAGCCAGATTCCATTCAGCCGGTACCATTTACATTTCAATATATTCAGCCAAATTCCGCCGACAATCTCAAATAAACTCAGCCAAATTCCACATTCAGCCAGATTCAGCCGGTACCATTTACACCCATAATCATTTTAAGTTATGCATAAGTTTTGTTTGGATTCGGTACGTGAAGTGATGGCAATGAAAACCAATCCAATACTTGGAGTGAATAAGTTTATTGAAGTAAAAAGAAAAATAAAGCTATAGAAAGCAATCGACCAATAACCGACCAACATAATAAGGTGTTTGTTCCAAGTACAATAAACCAGAAACCAGGGTGCCGAGTGGTAAGGCTATGACTTTTGCAATTTATTTGAAATCATCCTCTTTTAAGTTAAAAAATTGAATCCATCTCATACAATTTTTTTTTTTCAAAAAAATATTGTTGTGGTCATATTATATTACAATAATGTTAAAAATATAATCTACAATACTGAATATTTTTTTTTTATTTTTTTTGCCGTATTATTTGACAATAATATCCAAAATATAATGTCCAAGAATGGTTAACTACAATCAATTTTTTTAATTTTTTATAAAATCATAACAGTATTATTTTCTAGAATATTTAATTATTTTTGTAAATAAGAATACAATTATATTTTTTTGTATATTTTTAAAATATAAAATTAGTATTATTTTCTTAAAATTTGCATATTTCGAATTTTGGGAAATAAACAACTAGTATTTTTTTCCCGTTATGACAGGTTTTTTAAAGATTTGACAGACTTTTTTTGAGTATTGACACAAAATTAATTAAAAAAAATCAAAATAGATTTTTGGTCATTTAACAATAATTGTGTGTCATTCTAGTTCATTTGATTTTGGGTGTGTCAAATTAGCACAAAACACAAAATTGTGTGTCATTTTAGTTTTCCTCTCATATTTTTTTCCAAAAATTTGTTGTTACAAAGTAACAAAAATGTCGTATATTTTATGAATTTCACTATCTTTTGGGTTACTCAACACCAATTTTCTTTATTCTGTTGCTATAATCTATGTCAATCGCATCATTAATCGAAATCCAAAATGGGTAAAATGGAAATAGAAAAGATTGAACCTCTAAATTGGCTAGCTAAGAAACTTGAGTGGATCTTAAATCCAAGTTGAGAAAAAACCACATAACGGTTCGAATTCACAACGAGAGTGGTTTGAGAGGGATCTGAAAGTCTTTAGGAAGAAGACAATGATAAGTGTTGTGATTAGACTTTTATGCCCCTCATATAGAAAAACCCTAAACTCAGAGAGATCTAAATCCAGCAATTCTCTCCACTTGTAAAAAAACAAGACAAAATCCAAGATGATAGCTGTGATCGGATTGCTTCTGGGTTTTCTGGTTTCAGCATTGTTCCTAATCCAAGGAAAGCGAAGATCAAATGGTAATCAGGAGAAGCGATCTAGTAAGGAGGAGCCTGTAGATGCAAGACCCAAAAGTTACAGCAAGAGTGAAGTCGCATTACATAACACAAGACACGATTGTTGGATCATAATCAAAGATAAGGTCTATGATGTTACTTCTTATGTGGAGGAGCATCCCGGTGGTGACGCCATTCTGAATCATGCTGGTGATGATTCCACTGATGGGTTTTTCGGACCACAACATGCCACTCGTGTTTTTGACATGATTGAAGATTTCTACATTGGACAACTTCGTAAGTAACGAACGATTTGGTTTTCTTCTCTTCCGATTGAAAGATTGTGTAATCTTTTATTCTTGTGTTTCATTGTCTAGCGTAACTCTTTCTCTGCCATTGTAATGCCCAGTTTCCTCCTTTTCTGTCAAATTTGAGTCTTTGTTCCATTTTTTGAGCGCTGGTTTAAATCCATCAATTTTGGCACTGATTTAGAATAGGACTCTGTTTCCTTCACTGATGTCAACTAGATTGATGCAAACCCAAGTTTCTGGGGTGTATTGAGTTTAAACCATTGGATATACAGCAAAAACAGCTATGTAATGTGATTAAGAATCACTTCATCTCATACTATTCAACATAAGACATGAGAGATCTTGAATCTGCGTTCTATCTAACTGAAAACAACTACGATATCCAAGAACAAAAGCATGGGTATCCGCTAGCCAAACAAACTAACAAACGTTCATACAAAGAAGATGGGCCTCCTGCTCGGCTAGGACGGTCATATAAGGACCTGGTCTGCTTCTATAGGCTCTTCCTTCATATCAGGAAGGGTCCTATAGCTCCATATCTATCAATTGCACCCCTTCCGTATCTGTCCCTGTCATTGCCCCTCTCTCTCTCCCGCCATGATTATCCTCAAGATGATGATGTCCAAGTGGCGCATATCTACATTTTTGTCAATGCATGAAAAGATTATGGCCTTCCAAAACATGTATATACATGTTGCAACCATTTAGACCAAGGAGAAGAGAATGAAACCTTTCCATTAGATAGTGATCACGAGTTTCATACTTCTATCCACCCTCAAATCAATCCCTACAGCGCTCACGCTCTCGCTCCTGATCTCCTGATCTCTATACCGTCCTCAACCACTACCTGTTGATGGGCATTCTCCAGCCCAATGACAAGGGCGTCCACACTTAAAATACTCATCTTCACCTGCACGAGCTCCTCTTCCATAGCTTTTCTTTCACGGGATGAATAGCCTCCACCCTTAGGGAAATGGTCTACATCATCTACTCCAACCTTGGGCTCTGCCTTATTCCCGAGATGACCCTGTCACCCAACTCCCTCCCATGCATGTGCTTAATTGCACAATGAGCTCCTAGGCCATAACCTGCAAGTACACAAAGAAGGCAGGGATATGTTATGAAATATGAAAAAGTGAACCTGAGATTTGGTATTATCACACAAGAGCAATCATTTGGAAAAAACAGTTGAAGATGCTTAGTTTTACCAACCTATATGCAGAAGAATTCGTATTGACACACTACAACCCACAAACGACAAAACTCACCATATATAACATAAACCAAGCATTGATCCTACATCATAACGCACAATAGTCTCTTTGAAAAGCATCTTCCCAATGCAGTAGCTCATGGATGCAAAAAAAGCTTGTGTAATAAATTTACAGCACTGAGAAATGATATCAAGCCGGTGCTGATATAGTGATATCTAACAGGACATTCATCCACTTTCACATTTCCTAAATGAACTAAGGAGGAAGAAAAAAGAATCTAGAAGCATCTTAGATTAGATTAGCAAAAAGATGTCTTGCAAACCGCACTCTAAATACTTGCAATTGATATGTAATCTTCTTGTGACCACAACAAAAGCACAGCAAATGGTAATTCCATTCTAATTTCACTAAAAAAGAAGGTTACTATTCTGATCAAGACTATTAACGGCCAGCAACTAATAAACTAGGTGTTCAAATAAAATTATAATCGACTGATTACTCAGAGATGCTTCCGGGTGCCAGCAATTGCACGCACTTGTACAAGCACCCCGACATAGTGGCTCATGGTGAAATGAGCTCAAAAACCGCATCTCAATGACTACTGAAGTTGATACCACAAGCAAGAGAATCAAAGATGGCTAGTCCTGATTGCACAGCCATCTCCGCTGCAATTTTGTAAGAGGTATAAAAAACCTACATTTTTGCTTCCAAACAAAAAAACTGATACCCCATTGACGTCCTGGCTACCTGTTACAGAACAAAGCAGCTGAGATAATAAGATTCTTCACAGGCAGGCAGATACTTATGTTGGAAAAAAGGAAGAAGTCAGCTTAGGAAGCTGAAATGAGAAGATCAAAAGCCAGGAATACAAACTGATGTGTACTCCAAAGCCACTTACACCCACGAAAGCAGAGCATTTACTTAGGAATCTTTGATGTCAAACCAAAAGTAGGGGACAGAATGAAGTAGAGTCCACAGAGGTCGAATACTTGATCTGTATTAAAACCCTCGCATTCCTAAGAATAGTGCTTGCAAGCATATAATCATGTCAAGAGAAGGCAGAGATGCGTGTTTAACTTCTAAAAAACCTTTACTAATCCTCAATACATCCTTCAACAAGTCAAAAAACTTCACTAGATGCGTATGTTCTTCCCCAAGACAAATATCTTACAGAACACAAAAATCGACAAGAGTCTATGGAATTTCAAGTCGTCTGTTTGTTATCACTCAATGAATGCAAAATAGGAGGTTCAAAAGTATCTTTGAAGCCGCCTCTNACCCCCCAACCCCCCCCCCCCCCCCCCCCACCAAGATTACTGAAGCCAAAGAGCACAGATAGGGAAGAAAATGTTAGGCGGTTAAAGACCAATACACCCTTAGAAAAGTTACTTAATTACAAGAATGACCTAAAAACCCTAAAACCCCTCTCTTCTTCCACCAAAATCAACTCTAATCCCAAGTTTGGTCCTCTGCGTTATCTGAATTTAGGGTTTTGCCGCTCTGCAGAACAGAAGCTAACAAGAAGAAGAAAAAAATGATAAAGAGACGATTTTACAAGCTTGAGCATGGTGATAAAGACAGTGGATCCGACTCATCTTGCTTCTCTTCCGACTCTGATCCCGAGACTGAACCAGAATCAGAAGAATCCGAATCCGAATCCGAAGACGCTACTGCACAAGACTCCGATTCCGACTCAGAGCGTGATGATGAATCCCCAGGTTTGCTTCTTATAGCTTTCTGGTCATTGTTTTCAGAATAGGGAATTGAAACTTAATTTCTGTTATAGCTGCTGAGGACGATGCTGATGTTGATGATAACGATGATGATGACTCTGATGCCGAAGAGTACCGACGGAGATTGGAGATGGAATCCATGAATCGTAAAGCTTATTTAGAAGAACCACCGGAAGAAGAAGAAGAGAACTATATCCTAGGTTGTATGATTAAATGCAAATCGGTTTATAAATGCAGATATTGTCCTCATGTCGTTTGTCTCAACGAGACCACAATGCAACAACATGTTTCATCAAAGGTATATATTTGTTTGCTTTCTTAAGACTTTGGAATTCCTTTTGAGTTCTTCCCCAGTCATCAACAGGTATTCTCTTTGTTTGACTCATTTCAGAAGCATGCTCGGGCGGAGAAATTGATGAAAGAAGAAAAGCCTGAAACTGATGACGAAGAAATCGATGATCCAGAGACCCCGTCTCAGGTTTTGTTTTTTAGCATTTAAGTGCGTTTGAGTTCTTCACATTAGTGTAATCAAAAATCTTTAATGCAGGAGAAGCAGATAAAAGGAAACAGAAGATCACAAAGACAGGGTAAGAGATCACGGAAAGAGGGAAAGCTTAAAACCAATAACAAAGTAGTCGATGATCCAGTGACACCATCTCAGGTTTTTTTTTTGTTTTCTGACATTTGATCAAATACTAATATGTGCTTTGGAATCTTTCTGATGAGACCAAACCAAATTCTTGCAAAAATCTAGGAGAAGCAGATATTAGGAAACAGGAAAGCTCGAAGAGCGCTTATGAGCTCACAAAAACAAGAAAAGGTAAAGTAACTTGTTCATTTCTGTAACCTTGTCGCCATGGTGGTGAAAATCTTATCAATTCAGTTTTTATTATATGATCATTCAGGTTGCATCAACCAAACAAGGAGAAAACAAAGATGCAACACCAAAATCTCGAAAGAAAATGCGTCAAACTAAGGATTAAAAATCGGTGCATTGGTACGCCGAAAGATTGACTTGTTTGGGTTGGTCATCTGCTTCTTTTATTTGTAACTTCATGTTTTGTCTACAGAAACTATGGTGTTTGCAACTGTGATAAATGATTTTGATTAGTTGAGCTATTCGATTCTGTCTTTTTGTTTTGTGTTTTCGCGTATGACCCGTCATCCTTTGCAGTGGCGGATCCAGCCCAATTCTTTATTAGGTGCAAAAAATGTATCAGAGTTTCGAACTCCAAAACTTGGGGTTTATAGGGTGCAATCTTTACCAGTTTGCTAATTTCACATATATTGTACATTGGAAAACATCATAATTTAAAATTGGACAATGTAGCTCCGCCCCTGATCCTTTGTCCTTTAAACCATCTGCAATTCTGATCTGATTGAAACCTTCTGTTGTAGAACCACTATTTGTTGCTTTGCTTATTTTGTAGAGACAATGCTCTGTTTGGGACATTGTAACATGAAAATCTTGATTCTGGGAACGAGCTCAGAGACCTTATATCTCAAGCGAAATAACCCACGACCTGTGGTTTGTTACAATCAATCTAGTCCATCTCTTAACGTTTATGATAATAGAGATTAAAAATGAAAAAAATTGTAAACCAACTTGACTAAAAAAATTAAATGAGGCTACTCTCTAAACGAGACTAAAGAGATCTACAATTGTAAACAAAGGAAAAGTAAATCACATACATAAGTCAGCAAGTGCTTGTCAAAATCAGAGTACTTAATACAAGTAGTGTTTTACTTAGACCAACATTGGTCTCATCGCCTTTCCTCTGTTCTTTCACTCCAAGTTTTCTGTAATTTTCACTTGCCTAGTCAGCAGTCAGCACTTGTCCCCAACCCCATTTGCCCGAACCTTGAAAACTTTAAACATTGGAGATCAATACAGACAAAAACTTATAATATATTCTTCCCAATTTTTGTCCTCTGTCTCCACTAAAACTCATTATTGATGTACACATACGTGAAAGTGTGTGTAGGCTATACAAATATAATAATATTCACGAATGCATTGATAAAGTTCACAGTGAAAGAAGTGAGATTTGATTCACTTCTTTACTAAAAAAAAGTATGAAGAAGAAGCATTGATTCACGTGACATCCTAGCTGTTCATATCCGTGAGTCTGGAGGTGCCATTACAACTGATTAGTTTTGTACAGTTTTTTCTTCAGTTTGATTCTATCATGATCATGGTCTCTTCTTCTTCCAATATGTTGTTCTTGGTGATTACTATCTTCTTGGTTTCTTCGGTGAGATCAAGTGATGTTGAAGCTCTACTTAGTTTGAAATCATCTATTGATCCATCAAACTTACTTCCGTGGCAAGGAACAGATCTCTGCAACTGGAAAGGAGTTAAGAAATGCATAAGAGGAAGAGTCTCGAAGCTTGTTCTTGAGAATATGAATCTCACTGGCTCACTCAACGACAAGAGCTTAAACCAATTAGACCAACTTAGAGTTGTTAGTTTCAAAGGAAACTCTCTCTCTGCCTCAGTCCCTGATCTCTCCGGATTACTCAATCTGAAGTCGCTTTTTCTCAGTGATAACAACTTCTCCGGTGAGTTCCCTGAATCACTGACGTCTCTCCATCGATTGAAAACCATTGTCCTCGCCGGAAATCAGCTTTCCGGCAAGATTCCTAGCTCGTTGCTCCGTCTCTCTCGTCTTTACACGTTTAACGTTGAAGATAATCTCTTCTCTGGCTCCATTCCACCTCTTAACCAAACAACTCTCAGATTCTTTAATGTCTCTAATAATCAGCTCTCTGGTCGTATCCCACGGACAAGAGCTTTGAATCAGTTCAATGAGTCCTCATTTACTGGAAACATTGCTCTCTGCGGAGATCAGATTCAAAACTCTTGCAGAGGAAGTAATAACACCGCCGGAATTTCTCAAAAGCCATTGACAATTCCGACAATGCAGAAGCAGAAGCAGAACAAAACCAAAGTCATCGGTATTATAGCCGGAAGCATTGGTGGCGGAATTGTGATACTACTTCTTGTGACGTTGCTTCTCATATGTCTCCTGCGAGGACGGAGCCGAACCAAACCCAAGAGAGAAGAGAGGAGAAGCAAAGCTGTGGCGGAGTCGGAAACAGAGGGAACAACATGTGACCGGAATAACAAAAGCTTCTCATGGGAGAAAGAAAGCGAAGGAGGACCAGTGGGGACTCTGGTTTTCTTGGGAAAAGGTGAACCAGACATCACTCTGATGAGATACACCATGGATGATTTGCTCAAAGCTTCAGCAGAGACGTTGGGAAGAGGAACGATAGGGAGCACTTACAAGGCAGTGATGGAATCTGGTTTCATAGTCACTGTTAAGAGGCTCAAGGAGTCGGGGTTTCGTCGAATGGAGGAATTCAAGAGACACATTGAGATTCTTGGTAGGCTCAGACACCCTAATCTGGTGCCTCTTAGAGCTTATTTTCAAGCCAAAGAAGAATGTTTGCTCGTCTACGATTACTTCCCTAATGGAAGTCTCTTCTCTCTTATCCATGGTATGTATTGTGCACACACATACATACATTTTGGTTCTCTATACATTCAGCCACGCTTGATGTTTTCTATTTCTGTCTTATTTCTAGGAAGTAAGGCTTCTAGGTGTGGGAAGCCTCTTCACTGGACATCATGTTTAAAGATAGCCGAGGATTTAGCCATGGGTCTGGTCTACATTCATCAGAATCCCGGCTTAACGCACGGAAATTTGAAAGCATCCAATGTTTTGTTAGGTCCTGATTTCGAGTCCTGCCTCACGGACTACGGTCTCAGCGATCTTCATGATCATGACTTGGTTGAAGACACAAGTGCAACCGTGCTCTTTTACAAAGCTCCAGAGTGCAGAGACTTTCGCAAGGCCTCTACACAACGTGCTGATGTCTATAGCTTTGGGGTTCTCCTTCTAGAGCTTCTAACAGGTAGGACTTCATTCCAGGACCTTGTTCATGAACACGGGTCTGACATCTCAAGATGGGTGCGTGCGGTGAGAGAAGAAGAGACCGAGTCGGGCGAGGAGCTGAATTCTTCGGAGGAGAAACTACAGGCTCTTTTGAGCATCGCCACAACTTGCGTGGCCATTCAGCCTGAAAACCGGCCTCTGATGAGAGACGTATTGAAGATGGTGAAGGATGCAAGGGCAGAAGCAGTTCCCTACTCATCTTACAGCAGCGATCATTCCCCTGGGAGATGGTCAGATACGGTTCAGAGCTTTCCAAGGGAGGATAATATGAGCATATGAGGCAAGTTGTTGTGCATTCTCCATTGTTTGATCCTTGAAGTAGCTAGAGCTTGATAGTGTAAAACTTTTATTTGCACCATTCTGATTAATTAGAGGGATTAATCTGTGAACTAAAGAGGAAATGCAAATCTGCTTCAGTCTTCCGTGCCATACTGGACAAATGCTAAATCAAATCTGTTGACACAAAATGAAGTTATATTTTTCATTCTATTTCATCTAAAATGCATTAATTCTATTCAATCCAATGCATACAATATGCTCATAATAATCTTATTGTACTACTCTTTGTTATAATGAATTATATATGTAATAATCTCGGTTTCGAATATCTCTCTGACTTCTCTCTAACTTTTAAAGCTGGTAGACAACAAAACTCAGATCTGAACATTTTGAAACAGACGATCGACGTAATCCAAACGTTGTAACGTACTTAATATATATAATCAGCTTATCATATTTCTATTATTGTTTTGGCTGTGCCTAATAATTCTAAATATCGTTCTCTCCCTTAAATCATATATGAGATCTGGTTTGATGATAGTTATGTCAAAGGAGATTGGAGTTTGTTGGAACGGTTTGAGCGTTTTCTTTGCTATACATATTTGAGTACAGAACAACTCTGTTGAAGACACAATTATAGCCTCTCTTTTACAAAGCTCCAGAATGCAGAAACTTATCCACATAACAGGCTGATGTCTTATGTCTATAGCTTTTGGATTCTCTTCGTATGAAGTCAGGGAAGTTGGTCTGGCTAAAAAGTGGCGCTCATGGGTTAACTTACCCGCTCGTTATGTCCTTTAAAGAGACCGAGACAACTTGTCAAGAGTAACAAGCTCTTGACAAGCTTGCTCCTAACCCATTTGCCAGATGGGTTAAGGATTGGGCTGTGGCTTTGGCTAGGTTAAGCAAACCTTTTCGCTCAAGCCATCAAGTCCCTATGAGCTGTTACTAAGTTAATATCTGCAACTGTGTATATACCCATATTTTTCAGAGTAAGTATCCGATGTGGGATAAAATTGAGAGTAACCCACAATTGTAATCATCTTTTTAATTATGTCGTCACGTCTTATATAATACCACAATCGTTTTCAAAACCTTTGTTTCCAACTTACCGATTACTCCTTCTATGTCCATCATCACATCGTATACAATACAATTAATAATGTTCCGCACACGAAAGACTCGGAAGATAGCTTGAATGCGTCACAAGTATTAATTTATCCAAAACAATCCCAACAGGCAACAGCCACATAAGGTTAAACAGAGAAGAGTCTTGTTATTGTGTAGTCGGGCTATTAAGGGTAGTTTGATTACAAGAGTCTTACTAAACCTATATTTTTTTTTTTTTTTTTTCAACCACACTTTAATATCGATTGGGCCACAACTGGCTAACCCAATAGCCATGTCCTGCATATTGCAGAGTGTGTAGGGAGCGGGGCTCGATCCCGGGTGCACTGGTGATTCTTGCTTCAGCGGACTTACCTCTTGCCACTTGGGCCAAGTCACTTGTGCTACTAAAATCTCAACTACCTATATTTAGAATCTAGTAAAATCACATTCACTCTATAGTATGTACATATTTAAAAAAAAAAAAAAAAAAAAAATCTATAGATAGACATTTTTAGTTAGGCACACCAAATAAAAGAAATATCACAACTATCAAAATTGTAGTTTTATAACACTTGCAACTTATGAAGATTACAGTTTATTCGTTTTAAGAATTTATGTCCACTTTAAAATCTTATATAATATAGTAGGGTTCCTCATCCTAATTATTCATGAGAGGCTGCCATAGTGCCATATGTCCTCTTTTAATTTTTTTTTAGTCCCTCTCAATTTACTATTTATTTTATAAACCATCAACTTACAAAAATTACATCACAAGGCTGCCATGTGTCCTCTTTTATTTTTTTTTAGTCGCTCTCAATTTAGTATTTCTTTCCTAACGCTGACAAATTGCCATGTGGCACATCGATTTTATATTATTTGTTTGTTAGTTCCTCTATTTACTTCCTTATTGTTTTTACTCATCAACTAAAAATCATATAAAAAACTCATTAAAACTAAAAATATTACAATACAAAATTTACATGATTTCTACATCTCATAAATATTTAATCAAATATTACTATGATTTTTAAATCATGCGAAAAAATTATTCAATTAAAGCAAAAAATAATAAGAAAATTAATTAGTATTGATATTTTACATATATTTTCAAATTATCAAAATATTTTTCCCATGAACCTTTTTAAAAAATGTTATCCAAGAAATAATAAAAAATGATGGTTGGTACAGTGTCTGTAGAAACTGTAGAGATTTTTATAACAGATAAAGTCATAAAAGCCAGAATTTATCCAATCGGACTTTTTAACTTTAAATATCTTAAAAGTCTCAAAATTTCTCCTAAAAAGACTCATAATCACTTTCTAATTTATTTGTTCTTTGATACGGCATTTTAAAAAAAAAAACTACAAAAGCTGTCTTTTATTATTTTGCAGCCAAAATTCTCTACAGTTACAACCAACTAACAAAAGTCTAAAGCCACAGTGCTTACAGTTTTTACCAATCAATAATATGTTGTTACAAATCTATATTAGAAATATCAATTCTGTAATCTCATCCAAGGGTGGACTTTCCCTAGTTTTGGATAGAGTTAGAGATCATACCGGAGAAAAGATGCCTCATTGGTTCAATTCCAAACCGTATATTATTCGATTTGGACGCAAAACGTAATTAAATAATTGTAGTAATATGGTTACATGCATATCAAAGCTGGGTTCGGGTTTGTAGCCTCTACGTACGTAGACACACATGCACAAGTCGAAATAATTATATTATAATGAATATTTGTTTTTATTAATAAGTAATTAAGAAACAACCCACATAAATAAAAATTTAAAAGCACATCATCAAATCAAATAATAAAAAAGCTCATAATACATGTAGAGAAAAACTCAGCAACGTTTTTTTTTTTTTTAAAGGGAAACTAAGCAACGTTCAAGACAAGAAAGATGAACTTTCCAAGGGAGCGATCATAGCGAAGTCCGACTTCATCGGATGGTTTGAGAGCTTTGTCATGCATGAGATCCTTCCATCCCCATGTGAAATAAAACTTATTCTTGATTAGTTTTATTTGTACCAAGAAGTTTTTATCAGTAGCCTCATCTTGAATGCTCACAAAACAATTTCCCGGCCGTATCTCCTCTGCTGTGAAGGAATTCACCCAAGCATTCGCCATCTCCAGAATTATGATATTTTCCATTGTTTCTTTCGGTATAAGAAACTTTCCATCACAATCCTCTTGGTTCAGCGTCCTCCTTATGCTCCACGGGTCATCGAGCCCTAAACTCAGGTTCAGATTTAGAGCCATTCTTGAGAGGAATGATATAATTTAAGTGATCGACTTTGATGAGTTATGAGCTCTGTCACCTATTTATATACTTTTCTTTCTACTAATTTTATTAAATAAAGCTAGATATCTGTTAAACAAATGGCATACTCATGAATTTGTGTAATATGTATCTGTTAATTAATATTTAAATAAAGCTAGATTCGCTCGACATAGGTTTGACACATGAAATTATATTCTATAAATAAATAGAATATTATGTGTGTAGTGAAAGAGAGAATACTATTCATATAGATTGGAGGGAATAATTTTTTCTTTTCGAACAAACCATCTTCAACTTTGCTTTGTATTTAAACCGATAATGTCAATTCGGTTTCCATTTATAGGTTAAGAATCTAATGATACTTATATACAAATTTATTTATAGTGTTTAAATAGAATATTATCTGTGTAGTGAAAGAGAGAATACTATTCATATAGATTGGAGGGAATAATTTTTCCTTTTCGAACGAACCATCTTCAACTTTGCTTTGTATTTAAATCGATAATGTCAATTCGGTTTTCATTTATATATAGGTTAAGAATCTAATGATACTTATATACAAATTTGTTTCTAGTGTATAAATAGAAACAAGTAGTACATCAATGAAGGGAATAGTAGACATGAGTCCATTATTTAAATTTTTAAAGCAATCTTCTTTTTTGGACCAACTTGATTTCGTGTCAACCATATATTCCTTATGTTCTCGTAGCTTTCAAATGCTTATGATATTGATATATTTTTCTCAGCTAATATTGGTGGATACACGTCGCTTATTAGGTAGCNCTGGCTAAAAAAAAAAAAAAAAAAAAATTGTAATTTAAAACTCAATCTTATATAATATAGTAGGGTTCCTCATCCTAACTTTTCATGAGAGGCTGCCATATGTCCTCTTTTAATTTTCTTTTTAGTCCCTCTCAATTTACTATTTATTTTATAATCCATCCACTTAATTACAAAAATTACATCACAAGGTTGCCATGTGTCCTCTTTTATTTATTTTTAGTCCCTCTCAATTTAGTATTTCTTTCCTAACGCTGACAAATTGCCATGTAGCACATCGATTTTAAATTATTTGTTTGTTAGTCCCTCTATTTACTTCCTTATTATTTTTACTCATCAACTAAAAATCATATAAACAACTCATTAAAACTAAATATTGCAATACAAAATTTACATGATTTCTACATCTCACAAAAATTTAATCAAATATTACTATGATTTTTAAATCATGCGAAAAAATTATTCAATTAAAGCAAAACATAATAAGAAAATAATTTAGTATTGATATTTTACTTATATTTTCAAAATTATCAAAATATTTTTCCCATGAACCTTTTTAAAAAATGTTATCCAAGAAATAATAAAAAATGATGGTTGGTACAGTGTCTGTAGAAACTGTAGAGATTTTTATAACAGATAAAGTCATAAAAGCCAGAATTTATCCAATCGGACTTTTTTACTTTAAATATCTTAAAAGTATCAAAAGTTCTCCTAAAAACACTCATAACCACTTTCTAATTTATTTGTTCTTTGATACGGCATTTTTAAAAAAAAAACTACAAAAGCTGTCTTTTATTATTTTGCAGCCAAAATTCTCTACAGTTACAACAACTAACAAAAGTCTAAAGCCACAGTGCTTACAGTTTTTACCAATCAATAATATGTTGTTACAAACCTATATTAGAAATATCAATTCTGTAATCTCATCCAAGCGTGGACTTTCCCTAGTATACTATAAACTAGGGTATGATGGAAAAACTATGTTTTTAATACTTTGATCAAAATTTTGAATTACTATTTTTGAAAAGATCCAAAACAATTAAAATAAAATGAAGGGAAATTATAAGAAAATGAGTAAGATGGATAAGAGAGTAAGTGCGTGTAAGATTATTCTGAGTAATATTTATAAAATACAAATAAATTCAAAGTCCAACCTCTAAACCGATCCGATCCGAACCAAACCAAACTGAACCAAAATAAAATGATATGGTTGTAATTTGGATATCCTAAATAAATATAGTTTTTAGATATCCATCGTTTATGGTTTGGTGTGGATAATATCTGAGAAATCCGTTTAATCTGATTAAAAATCGTATAACTCATATATAACTTATATATATATATTATATTTCTATATTACTATATAAGAAAATAAAAAAAATAAAAATAGATAAATACCCTTCAATACCACACTCTGAAAATTTTTTTCCTAAAATACCACTTTTTCTAAAAATATTTTTTCATATATAAATTTTTGAAAGATAAAAAATACAANAAAAAAAAAAAAAAAAAAAAATTTCAAAAGAAAAAAAAAAAAAAAAAAATACAAAAAATGATTTTTAAGGATTCATACTTTAAAAAACTTTTTTTGAAAGTGTTGTATTTTTGGAATTCTCCCTACAAAATATATGCTTATGAAACTTGCCGATATATGTTTATAATCTTACATAGCATATAATATCTAATGTATTATTACTATATTTTATGCTCTATAATCCCGAGTTTTTTTGTTTATAATAAGAACTACCGGTTATGCACATTTTTTTTTTTGAATAATTATATATTTTAAGATTAATTATTAAAATTATAGTTTATTTGGATATAATCAAAAAATCCAAAAACCAAGTGAAACCGAACCAAACCAAACCGATTTAAATATGGTTCTATTTTAGATGTTATTCTCTCCAACCGAATAAACCAAAAATCTGGATAAATCGAACCAAATCCGAACGAAAATCCAAACTGAACTCTTAACTAATTATAACTTTTGTTTTGTTTTGTTGGTTTTTGGTTATTTACTGAATCATTATGGTACCAATACCATAGTTAGTGTCTATATTTTTTTCTCCATTTTGACTATTGAACAAATAAGCCCCATAATGAATGGGTCAAAAGAAAAAAAAAAATGAAGAAAAGGTTTGAGTGAATGGCGTCAGCTGAGCAGAGAGGCACAACTCACGGGGATATCACCACAACCAATACCCACCGGCACCCGTTATTATTTTTGTTTGTTTTCAAATTTTTAATATTCATTTTGCAAATTTCAAGAATTTTATAATTGCGTAATTTGGCACCCAACTTCTCCTCCCACTCCTTCACCACTGTGTCCATCATTCCTTTTATTTTCTTTCTTCTTCCCTTATACACAATTTTTCTTAGCCTTTCAAATTATAACAAGATTCTTATATCTCAATCTTCATCTCTTTGCTCCTTTTCCACTCCTTGTTTTCACAGGTAAATTTTTTTTATATCTGGAATTAATTTTGATGAAGAATAATCAAAACTTTATTATTTGATTTTTGGGTATTGGGATGATGATGATGATGGTGATGATGGTGATGTCTTTGCATAATCTGAAGAAAGCTAGGCCTTAATTTTTTGTTGTTAATCGGACTAATCTTTGATGGGCAGTCTCTAACAATTAGTATTATAGTCAAACCCATGCATCTTAGAGATATATTACCTGATTTGATCAAATTTTGGTTCACATGAATTTTTGACCATGATCAATCAATTTGGTTCCTAGTTGTAATAAATCAAGGCCTTGATCATCCTGTTGAGGCATAATTTCTTAAAAGATCTCAACTTTGTGTCTAGTTGGATTGTAATCTGTATTGGTTTCTAGAGGAATCTTGGGCATTTGTCTTGGCTCTTTATGGTAGAAGCAGAAGTATGAGCTTTCAGCCCATTTCTTTCATGCCCCCTGCAGGTTTCTTACTCTAGTTCTTCTGAAAGTTTGATTCTTTTAGCCTAAACACACAATACGGTTACGCTCTGGAGAAGATGTTGGGAGGAAACAACGAGAACCCTTTGCGGCTCCAGTTTCAGTATCAAACAAACACATCGTTAAATCAACTTCCCTTGCTCGGAACGAGTAATTTTCTGATTTTTTTTCAGTGTCTGCTTTGAGAGCTGTTAGAACTTCATAGAGCTAACGCTTTTTTCCTTTTGTATGTGGTTACAATGAGAACGGGTTGTACTGTTGATCCTGTAAACTACTTTGCTAATGATAATCTTGCCCCAATGATTCGGCATAATAGCCAACGCGGAAGGGAATCTGAAATCAACAATATAGAGAGTCAGCAGAAGGTGCAGATATCTTTGGATTATAACTACAACAATAGTCTTCTTCAAGATGAAGTACCAAAGCACAACTTAGTGTCAACTGGTCTGAGATTATCTTATGACGACGATGAGCGCAACTCTTCTGTAAGTTCTGTAAATGGCAGCATCCCAACTCCAATCATTCAGTCACTTGGTAACAGTATCGGATCAGACCTCGATAGACAGAAAGACGAGCTTGATCAGTTCATCAAATTCCGGGTAATATTTCTATTTGCAATGTTTATGTTTATGCTACTATATATCCCATTTTGGAAATTGAATTTGGTATCTCCTTGGAACAGGCGGATCAAATGGCGAAAGGTGTGAGAGACATAAAACAGAGACATATCACATCCTTTGTCACGGCCTTAGAGAAGGATGTGAGCAAGAAACTTGAACAGAAAGAGCAGGAGATTGAAAATATGAACAAAAAGAACCGGGAACTCGTGGAGAAGATAAAACAAGTGGCAGTGGAAGCTCAGAACTGGCATTACAGGGCAAAGTACAATGAATCTGTGGTTAATGCCTTAAAAGCAAATCTGCAACAAGCAACGTCCCATGGAAACAACTACAATGGAGTAGGAGTAGCAGCTGATCATCATCAAATGAAAGAAGGGTTTGGAGATAGCGAGATTGATGATGAGGCCGCCTCATACAGCTACCTGAACTTTCCGGGGATGGCAAGTTCTGGGATGAGATGCAAGTCGTGCAATGCGAAGGAGGTTTGTGTCTTGCTTGTGCCGTGTAGGCACTTGAGTTTGTGTAAAGACTGTGATGTATTTACTAGAGTTTGTCCTGTTTGCCAGTCTTTGAAAACTTCTAGTGTTCAGGTCTTCTTCTCTTGAGAAAAATCCATGAATTAGTGCGTGTCTTCTTACTTTTGAAAAGTTAATTATAAAGAAACATGAACATAGTTGTATGTGATAATGATGATGAGCTCATGATGAAAACTTTCTCGAGCCTTTGCCTTTTCCAACTGAAACTATAGAACAGCGTTGTGCAATTTAGTAGTGTATCGGTTCTTTGACTGCAGCCATGAACACAAGATGCTAACTGAGCTACACATCCAAGCTGTGGATTGGTAGAAGAACCTAAACCCTAACTGATGTTTCGCCGTTTTCTTCTTCTGTTTGTTTAGAAACTTCTTTCCCAAGTTATGTGGACATCTTCTAAATTATCCGAGCTCTTTCAAGAAGAGATAAATCTTGACCAAAATCTACCAAGAAGAGCTCTAGTTTTTTTCCCTATTCTGTAATATGTTTATTGAGAACTTGATAATTTGACAGAAACAACAGGAATCCAAATATAATCATGGAAAGTAAATGCTCTTTGATCATAATTTCCACATACGACTAGAACATGTAATTTAGTAATTTCTGTTAATATTATCATTTTATTCCTCCGAATTCAAACCGTGTGCAAATGTACAATACATCCACAAGTGACTAAAACCTTGGGTAGCCTCATAAACTTTTCAAGTAACCATCTGACGTACTATATGCCCATTTCTTTAATTGTCTTTAGCATATGCATAATCTAGCAGCGCACATTTTTCTGTCATAAAGAAATTTGCTTTCCGAACGAACCCAATATCTTGAATGCCTCAACAATATTACTAATGGATCGAGCAGTTTTTACCTCTAAAAATTGAACCTCAAGGACTAGGTGCTACCTCACTAGGCTATAAAGAACCTTGATTAAACTAAGCAAATACTTGATTGGAGGATAGATAATCTAAAAACTACTAATCTAGCAATAAAACTACTAATTAAACCTTAAACATGATGCAAGTAACAAACAAGATTGCTAAAAGAAGTTTATAATTAATATGAGAAAGCATTGAGTATTGAGCATAGCAAAGCGAATTTTTTTTTGGAGGGGGGGGGGGTTAATGCATTAATCAATGTGACTTAGATCTAACAAAATATTATCTTAGAGCATGAGAAATTGGATCCGGTTTAGCTAACCGAGTTTTTTGAATTTTGGCTGAATCTTATGATTCCACCGGCCACACCGACCGGTGGTTGTGGCCGGTGGATTCTCTGGCCAAAAACAACCAGAGTTCTATTGGTTCCACCGAATTGTGGCCGGTGGAACTTGTCCTGCACCTTCTTCAATTCTGAGGCAGTTTGATCTCTGTTCAGTAATCTGCTTGTAACTCTTTCGATACAACTTCGCTTTGGGTGGTTTCAACTCCTATGGAAAGCTACTTCAATTTCTTAACTTTTTCTAAAATTTCGGCTTCAAACTCAAAGGTGAAGGTCTACATCCATCTTCATCTTTGGAACCCTTTCTTCGAGTTCTTTGGTTGACACTTTACTTTGAACCCCAAAAACTTAAGTTCTTCATTCAAACTCTTCGTATGACCCCTCTAGATGTCTCCTCTTGTTCTCTTTTCACCTCTTAGCTTCTTTTTCCTCGTTTGGTACATAAAACATGCAAATGTAATGTAAAATACAACTTTACAATCATAAATACCTAAAATGAGCAAACTATGCAATATGTAAGACTAAATGATAAACACCTATGATAAATGCAATGAAACCTAGTCTAGATGTTAATAAAAACATAAAAAAATGTGCATTATTTACATTTTATCAAATATCCAGTCACGATAAGTCTAAGAACTACCTTCCAGATAACCGCACTCATTATGTGTTATGTTAAGAAGAAGAGCTTGACAAAGCAATCATCAGTGATTTAACACGCCTTGAGAGCTTCCACGCTTCTGGAAGAATCGTTTTCATGTATCTTAGGATAGTGTTGAGAGAGATTGAGAAATCAGACAAGGAGGCTTAATTCATGGTTATAGGTAGTTTTGCGGATGGATTTGAGGTTGAAGCTCTAAGGTTGAAAATCGGGATCCAAGACTAAGCTATTGCATAGCTTCCTACAAAACCCAATCCATAAAAAGAGATGAGTATGTTTTTCTTCCACATAATCCTCATTTCTAAGGCTCTTTCCACTTGATAATATTGCAATCCAGTACATATTAGAAATGACACTTTTGAAAAATTCCTGTGGTCTTTTCAAGTGAATTATTCTCAAAATCTATTAAAAAGAAAAAAAAAAAAGTGAAAGACACGTGAATCTCACGTGATTTTATCTTCTAACAAGCCTGTGTTCATCATTCATTTCTCTTACTCAAAATCCAGACATTCAAATTCTTGTCTGGATAATCACTTTCGCTCTGCTTTGCATAGATTCGCTCATCCCACAACTCCTCGACTGTGAGTGCATTGGCCATGTTTTCGTGTTCAGTCTCAAGCTGAGATTTTGTGGTGTTCTCTTGCGAGGAAGATAGTTAATCAGAATTGTAGTAATCTTCGAGTACCGAAGAACACTTCCAGACTCAGAGAGCACCAAAATTCAGAGAATTAGATTATGAACCAACCTGTAAATTCTTCCAAGGATTCGTGTAAGAAAGGTATAGCCAACAACTTCATATATGTCTTGTTCTTCGTCGTACTCATTTCCATTGTCGCTAGTCTATGTCGGAACAGAGATTTTAGTAGTTTGAGTGTTCTTGCTCTGTTTCTGTTAACTGAAACTATTCTTTCTTCTTGTTTTACAGAGAACTGAAATACGATGAAATTGGTCTCTGTCTGTGATATAAATTCTGGGTTTGTGCCCAAAAACTCTGCTAATCTGTTTGTGAAACCGAGCTTTAGAAGGTAGGCTTAATGCTTCATTCATCCTATTTGATTGTAATTGCAAATAGAAGATAGCTTTGGATGATAATTGTAAGGCTTACTTTGACTATAATGATTCATCTACCTTGACTTTTACTAACATTACTTAGCTTAGCTTACCAGAGGAGGTCTAATCACAAGATTACCGGTGTTTGAGTCAATTGCACGCGAGAATCTGAATGTTATCAGAAGAAATAATCTTAGAGTTGGACCAATCTTTTGTAAGAGTTATGCGGATACAGCAAAATTATATCAAGAAGAAGAGGAGATTCCCAAAGCAAAATTGATATGGAGAGCAATCAAGTTACCCATTTATTCTGTTGCTTTGATTCCTCTTACCGTATGTTTCCTCGAGAAAACTTATTTTTCCTCCACTGCCTTTATATGCTATGGAGTATTCACTATTCAAATGCCACAGGTTGGTGCTTCAGCGGCCTATTTGGAGTCAGGCTTATTTCTAGTTCGACGTTATGTTACTCTATTGCTCTCATCAGTTCTTGTCATCACTTGGCTCAACCTCAGGTGATTGATCGATTGATTCCCTTAACATTCTCTTTCAATCTATTATCTAACTCCTTCGTGTATCTACTCTTTTCAAACATGGTTTTATGGCAGCAATGATGTGTATGACTTTGATACCGGAGCTGATAAGAACAAAAAGGAATCCGTAGTGAATATGGTTGGAAGGTAAGTATCAAAGAACCGAGACTGCAACTTCCAAATGTAGTTTTTCATATTCCCTTCCTTGTAATTTGTTTTTCACGTTTTTTCTTTATTTGGGAAAGCCGCACAGGAACCTTAGCCGCTGCAATTACATCGCTTGTGTTAGGGGTTTCTGGACTAGTTTGGACATCTGTAATAGCGAGTAATATCCGTGCAATACTATTACTAGCCTTGGCAATATTCTGCGGCTATGTATACCAGGTGAATGTAACTGCCTACCAGGTGACAATTAATTGGATACTAATCAAATAAATTCTAATTTTGATTTATACTTTGAAATTGGTTGTAGTGTCCGCCATTTCGGTTAAGTTACCAAGGATTAGGAGAGCCTCTATGTTTTGCAGCATTTGGTCCGTTTGCTACAACTGCTTTCTATCTCCTTCTTGGTAGCTCAAGGTATATCAAAACACTGTTCTAATTATGTTCCCGTGAATTGTGAATAACCTAAACTAATATTTCGATTAAGCAGCGAGATGAGGCTAAGCGGTAGGGTCCTTTCATCATCTCTCCTTGTTGGTTTTACTACATCTCTAATCCTGTTCTGCAGCCATTTTCATCAGGTTGGTTACAAGACAACATTGTCTAATGATTTCTGAGACGACCCAAGACAATGCTGATTAAATAATTACCTTTACATTCAACAGGTGGAAGGCGACTTAGCTGTGGGGAAATTTTCACCTCTGGTACTAATGTGAAAAACTTAACAAATATACAATAATTGCGTTTATGTCTTTATGATATGAGGGTATTTCTTGGGTTACGCAGGTTCGGTTAGGGAATGAAAGAGGAGCTTTGGTTGTGAAATGGGCTATTCGTTTACTCTATTTGATGCTTCTTGTTCTTGGTTCAACCAGGATTCTGCCATTAACGTGCACAGTAAGTTATCAGATTTGAGAACATAACCGAAAACACAAGACATTTAAACAACATTTTTTTTTTGTTGGGTGTTTCATTTCAGTTGATTTGTTTCCTGACTCTACCAGTTGGGAATTTGGTTTCAAGCTATGTAGAAAAGCACCATAAGGTAAAAAGAAAAAAAAGAGGATAAAAAATCTTGTAAGTTTGAAAGTTTGAAATACTTTTGTTTAATCAAAGTGATAATCTTCAAATATGCAGGAAAATGAGAAAATATTCATGGCCAAGTATTATTGCGTTAGACTCCACGCATTGTTTGGAGCCGCATTGTCGTTGGGTCTCGTTATCGCACGCTAAAATTCACTTTCTAAACATTTTTCTTTTTCTTTCTTAACATTAATCTTTTCTTTTTTTGGATCAACCTCAAATTACTAACCTTAACCTCGTTTTTAATGCCAAAAATTAATCTGTTGGAAAAGTTCGTGTATTAATCTGAACAAAAAGTTCAGTTGGTGTATTAATATGGCAATGAAAAAAGTTTGTATATTTTTTTGGCAAATGTGAACCAGTTCGTGTATTTTTCAGGGTTTTTTCCGATATCTAACACATTAACGTCCTTTTTATTCTTGTCATCTAAATTATATTATTGAAAGTTGGAGAACCTTACAACTTTCAAACATAAAATCCTATCGAAGGCATTAAGAATTCCTGCTAATAAGAACGTTAGTCAGTGTAGCAATGTTTTTGCTTTTATATCCTCTATTTGTGGTGATACAGCTCCTCATTAATTATAGGCATCTGCTTTGAAAAAGGATTGCTAAACTTAGCATTCAAAGACAAAATAATCGAAGTTTGGTGCGTGAATTTAATGATGATTTACATAATAGAAAATGTGGTAGAAATGACACCCATTTCCAGTTTTTTTATGATATGGTTAGTGTTGTAAGGCTATAAGGCTATAGAACTTGTTAGTAAAGGAATGCCTTCATCACGGGCCGTGATTCACGGCACATAGATCAAGCCCAGCTAAACGGAAACGGTCTATTAAAACCTGTTCGATTGTTTTAAGTCGAATATATATGATTAAATCTTAAGAGATAAAATCGAATGATGTAAATGATATTTACTTATATTCACTTTCCATTATTTTTGAGGGCTTCTGGCCCAAACTTTGTTGTCAAATGTTTTTAAGAATGTCGAGTGTTTTTGAAAATATCTCATCATGCTCGATCTTTCGTTGCAGTCTCTTTTGGGGGAGGGGGACGACTATATATGTGCTATATACCTATGGGTTTCAGGTTATCCTTTTCTTGAGTTGCGATGTTACTCGTTCTGTCGTGTTGATTACTTGAAGCGGTATATCAAAAGTTTGCTATTCAATCCAAATTGGGACTATTTCGTCGCACAACTCTTATTATGCGGGTGAACTAGTCATTTATCTCATGATCTCTGAGCCCACTCTATGTTGGGGGGAGGGGTACGTTCGTCTCCTGCTTATGCTACTATCCTTGTTGTTGCCATGAATTTTTAGACGTTAAAAAAAATCACAGTGCACCTGATTTTAAATCCAACAAACGGACTAATCAAATTGAGGAAGAGTAAATAGTTTACGATCGAAGTTTGGATCTTGTTCCTTAGAGCTATCGTTTTTTCGGATCATGCTAGCACTAGCTTGCTTTTCTTTAACTTTGAATCAGCTTTCTTAAAATAAAAATAAATCTAAAATGGTTTGCTTTGTTTTTGGTTTTATGTAGAGAGAATTTTAAATCTACCACCTTTTCTATGGACATTTTCAAATGTACCATTAAGTAAGGGACATTTTTAAATGTATCACTCTTTCAAACTTTTGTTAATAGAGTTTTAGGGTTTAGGATGTTGGTTTGAGGCTGTATCAGGACCTATATTTTTTTATCAAGACCAAGAGAAAAGAACATGCCGACGACGATCGGAGAGAAGGGCTAAAGGGTAATTGAATTTTTCAGCCAATTAGAGGACTTTCGCTTCACGCCTCACGGGAACATTAAGAAAAAAATAAATAGATAGATAATCACGAGCTTCTCCCTTTTTTTGTAACCAAAAAGACAGCATATGGAAATAGGACACAAGTCTTTAATTTTGTAAAGCCATTCCCTTTTTTTTCTTTTTTTTTTTTTTTGAAAAGATATTCGACACAAAAGACAATTTCAGAATTTTATCATACAGAATTTTATCTTATAAGGAATTAAATAAATCTTTTGCTATCAGAGAACCACTGTAACAACAACCACATGAAAAGAAACACAATCTTACAATCCTCTGTTTTTAAGATGAACTTTAGCTTAGGAATTAATCATTTAGCTATTATTAAGTGTAATAATTCATAAATTTTTACCAAAAAGGATGAGAGCTTAATTTAATATATAGAAATAGACGCCAATTATATATATATGATATTAAGTTTTGAAAAATGTCAAATAAAGATTCCGTTGAAATACATAGAAAACTTTAGATTCCAGTTCATTTTTAAAAATGAGTTCGACCTCCAATCCGTGCTTGCTCAAGGTGTTCAAAACTTCAATCAATGGAATCTTGTCTTAGAAAGGTGGATTGAGCATCCTCCTAGTGACTTTCTGCAATTTCTTCATGTTTGGGTTCAGATCAAGAATCTCCCGGTTAATAATTATACCCCTGAAGCGATGGCAGAATTTGGTAAATTTGCTGGGTTTGTTGAAGAGGTTGCTTTCGACCCTGATAAACCTCAAAGCCGTGACTATGTTCGAGTCAAGGTTCGTCTGGATGTCTCCAAACCTCTACGCCTAACCAAGAATATTACTTTACCTTCTGGTGAGGTTGTCCAGCTTGCCTATTTCTATGAGAAGATACATAAACGTTGTATCTCCTGTCAGCGTCTCACGCATGATGAGCCTCGTTGCCCCAAATTTCTTGCTAAGGCTCATATAGCCTCAAAGGACTCTCCTTCCTCTTCGGACCAGTCGAAGCCTCCTCCTGTTCTCCTCCTCAAACCTTCGGATCCCTTGTTTGGTGTTTTTTCTGAGGAACAGATTGCAGTCAATCCCCTTACTGGCAAACCGAAAATTTCTCCTGAAGTACTACATATAATGAGGCAATATATTTTGATAGCTGAAGGTTCTGAGAAAAAGGTCCGAGCTGAAAGAATCAAGCAGACAGTCTCCACGATGTCTGAAGACCCCCTTGTTCATCAGAAGGTGTAGTCCTTGATTATTCCACTCAATCTAAATCTGAAGATCTTGTCTCTAAATATCAAGGTTCAAAGCTTATGGCTTCTGCCTTCAATGCTGGACGCGACATAAATCCCCGTTCTGTTTCTCTGCCTCCTCCTCTCCTCAATCCTGAGCCGCTGCTTCCTACCCCTCCTTCTTTAGATGCTTCTCAGGGATCTTCGGTTTCTAGATCAATCTCTCTCTCGTCTAGTGTTTCCGGATCCCTGACCCCGAAGTCTAAATTTCGAAGAAGGCCTACCAAGCGTGCTCGAGAAGCTCAGAAGAAGGCAAGCTCCCTTCCTGCTCAGTTACAGAAACGTAAAGAGTGTGACAGCAATATGGATGTAGATCCCCAGCAGCAATCTCTCAAAAGAATGGCAGTCCCGCAGTCGGGACTGTGGATGTCAAAATCCGCAATCAAGTATTTTTAGGGTTTCTTAAGGGATTCGTCAACTTTCGCGGGAAAACTCAAAGAACGAAGAAGATAAAGTCAGAACTTTATTCGTCAGCACTGTCGCTGGTAGTTTTCGAGTAAAAGATTGTGTCCCCCCTTTTGATGAGGGGAACCAGCTGAACCTTCCCGAGGGAAGGCTGCCTACGTACCCTTTGCAGGGATCAAGCCGATTCGTAGTTCTAAGTAAAAGTTTTCTCCCCCCCTCTACTCTGAAGAATTGAGAGGGTATTTATATCAGAGTACAAGAGCCTTAAGTCGGCCTAAAATATAGGAGAATCTAAGAAAAAAGGAAAGTCTAATGAAAATAGGAAAGATTGCTATGTAGCGTATAATCTCTGGAAGGTTCCAGAATCTTCTCCTGAAGCTAAGTCGGCAAGATAGGCGCCGTGGATGTTTCCGTTCAGATGGGCTTGACCCACGGGCCGTAGTGAAGGAGTAAGTACCCCGCTTGTCTTCTTAGTCCAGGAGAAAATGTTTAAGTGTTTTGAGCTGATGACTTAAGTTCTCAGATAGACCCGTCGTCTTGTTTAAGAGCTTGTGCCCCCGTTACTTTGTTGAAGGACTG